>JAMKPZ010000139.1:0-172940 GCA_024699675.1 Amphibolis antarctica
CGCGGCTGTCATCGGCTGGAAGGGAAATTTTTTCCGCGCGGCTGTCATCGGCGGGAAGGGAAATTTTTTCCGCGCGGCTTTTTTTTTCCAACACTCTCTCTCTTCATCAAACAGCCGTTCATCTTTCATCCAACGGGTGCCTACAGAACCATTAAACCCTTTTTTTATAGGATAACTCTTTCATGAAATGGAACTTGTGATCATGCTCCAACAGATTTTTTTTGTGATCTGAAGAGGAACTTCCGGTGGTACTCTCCTGTACTAATAGATTTTCTTATGATCTGAAAAGAAATTTCTAATGATACTTCTCCTGTATCAATAGATTTTCCTGTGATTTGGAGAGGAACTTCTGTTGGTACTCTCCTACACTAACAGATTTTTTTATGATCTAAAGAGAAATTTCTAATGGTACTTCTCTTGCACCAATAGATTTTCCTATGATCTAAAGAGGAACTTCCATTGAGACTTGACTTTTTCATTTTGTCATTTTTTCTTCAATGAATTTTCCTATGGTCTCTAAATAAATTTCTGCTGGTCCTCGGCATTTTTTTGGGGGGTGGGGGGTAGGGACCATGGTCCTCGGCATTTTTTTTCATTTACAAAGTAAAATTTATCATAATCTTTTAAATGAGCTTGATAGCATCAAAATTGCTAGTCATCAAAATTCTCCCTAAATCTCGCGGGAGAGCGTGGGTTTGTCTACCATTGTTGTGGACCAAGTGGTGTAAAAAATTAAGTATGACATAATTTTAGTCTTATATTGAAAATTCAGTCAAATAATTTGTAATTTTTCAACAACTATATTTTCTAGTCATCACAAAATGCCCCCTTTCTCGAAGTGATATTATGTAACTTAATATATAGTAAATATTCATGTTATTTGACTAATAATCATTATTTTTATTTTAGTTAAAATTCAATGGTTGAAATTTGATAGGAAACTATTCATCTTTAAGACCTTTAATTCAAGGTACAAAATTTGATACTTATTTAACTTGAGTACAAAATTTATCCTATATTTATAGTTATTGTAACAAAATGTATATAGTTACTTTTGATATAGTTTGTGTTGTGTGTGTTTATTTCTTTTATGTTAAGGGGATGTTTGTATACGTAGAATTAAATAGAAATAAATTGATGAAAATTTATTTTTTGATGAGAATTAAATTGAATAAAAATAAATTTAATGTTAAGGTATTTGTACATCTATCAAAACTGAATAGAATTGAAAGAATGATTTACCAAGATTTGACAGCACATAATCACAAAAAATTTATTAAGTAAAGACGACGATGTGTAGTTGTGTAACAACTACTAAAACTATGTGGAATAACAAGTATGATTGATTTCTCTTCGATTCACATGAGAGGAGGTGATAATTTAATTCTCAACCTTCTTCTTATACTTATGGGAGTTGAGAATTGAATTCTTGGCCCCCTTATTGACACAGAAGCTAGAATTAAATGAAATTAAATTCGTTCTAATTTAATTCTACCCAATTTTAGTGATGCAAACACTCCCTAAGAGTTCATTTGTGTATATAAAATTAGACAAAAATAATTCATTTCTTAGTCAAAATTGAATTGAATGGAATTTAATTCAATGAAAAGGTATTTGTGCACTGCATAGAATTGAACAGAATTTGAAAATTTAATATTTGTGCATAAACAAAATTAGATAGAATTGAATTTATTTTTTATTATAAAAATAGTAAAAAATTAATATATTTTAAAATTTAACAATTAACTTTTCGAGAGATACAAAAGTTACAAGATATCCTATGGAAGGAGAGTAGATAGAGAGATTCTACTCAATTCATAAGAAGGATATTGGAATTAAATTTCAAACTCTCATTTTAAATGAATTCTATGAAGGAATTGAATTCCATCAAGAATGATTCATGTAAACACTTGAATTAGACAGAATTGAATTCCTTATTCCCTTTAATTCAATTCTCCTTAATTCCGTCTGCATAAACCCCCTCTAAGTGTTTTTCTAGTTTTGTTTGTGAATATTTAAAAAAACTAAAAACAAAGAAAAATTGGAAAGCAATACAATTAGGAGTTGCCTAAAAGAATTTAGTTAGTTAGAAATGGACAGTTGCCTCTTATTGGAGTTTGAAGTGAAACCAATGGAAAATTTTCTTGAACCTTAGAATGGAATGAAATTTGAAAAATAACACTATCTAGACTATCTTTGAAATGGATCAAATGCTTCACTAAAAGAGGGTGTTAGGAAAAACATTTTAAGTATGTTTGATAGTGTTTTAATTATGATTTTGATGATGAAAAACTTAGTTATTGATTGATTTGTTAATCAAACAATTTATTAGGACAAATACTTTAATTATATTTTAAGTACAGAAAAGACCACTCAACACACGGGGGTATGTTTAACAAAAGTATTTATATTATATCAAAGCCTAGCATACCACTTGGTCCATTCAACCGATACATTAGAGATATTGATACTTATACAGATCTAAAGATTGGATTTACTGATGATTAGATTGTATACTAGTTAGAAAAATTTGTAATCTGATAGGTTAAAACATTGATTGAAGTAATCATCCAGAAATGTTGAAAATCAAAGAGGAAGAACTTTAAATTTAAATTACAAGTCGATTGATTATATTAGAAAGTTTTTGAAACAGAGTTTCAAAAATGAAAGAGCATATTTTGATTTCTGACGAGCTCAAACTACAATTCAATTGAAAACTATACATCATTATAAAAAAGGGGATTGCTTGTTGCTGCAAAGATATACTATTCAAGTCAATCCAACACGCAAGTCATTGAAGATATTGAAGGAGACAACGTTCAAAAGGAGAAATAAAGGATCCTTCATTCAATAAAGAATGTGGAGAATCATACGTAGCTGAAATCTACACATTGCGTAGGTCAGCGAAGCTTTGCAAGGCTCACTGAACGATTATGTAAGAGAAAAAATGTGATAATTTACATGTCTTTATTTAATTAGTGTTTGACATGTTATTTTGTTCATGTAGCAAAAAGAAAAAAGCATATAGTTAGATAGATCTGACATGTAAGTCATTAGTTGCATGAAAAAAGACAGCAGTATAGTGAATCTCACTTCACAAATGATCATGATAGGTTTGAAACATTACTTGTACATAATATTATTGTTTACACTTCATATTTAGACACTTTACCAAACTTAAGCTTTATTTATTTCTTCTTTGATGGTCGTGAACCCAACCACCACTTTTTCTCCTCTTAATGAATAGGCATTCCCAAATCATTGCCTCCCCATCTTCACAAGGGTTAAATTACAAGTCAGTTGATCATATTAGAAAGTTTTTGAAATAGACTTTCAAAAATGAGAGCAGATTTTGATCTTTGAAAGATGACCTCAAACTACAATTCAAATGAAAACTATACATCATTATAAAAAAGGGATTGCTCATTGTTGCAAAGCTATGCTATTCAAGTCAATCCAACACGTAATTGAAGATATTGAAGGAGACAATGTTGACGAGTGACACTATAGAAGATTGTTGATTGCTAGATTGTTATTTTAGAAGGAAAATAAAGGATTCTTCATTCAATAAAGAATGTGGAGAATCGTATGCAGATAAAACCTACACATTGTGTGGGTTAGTGAAGCTTTGCAAGGCTTATTGACGATTATGTAAGAGCAAAAACATGATAATTTGCATGTCTTTATTTAATTCAATGTTTGACATCCTATTGTCCTTCATGTAGTAAAAAGAAAAAAATGTGCATGTAAATAGATCTTGTTAGGTGACTATGGCAAGAGGTTAGTGATGTTGAAGGTCAAGATGGATAAATGGCTGATTATGTTAAGAGGCTAGGATAGACCAAGTCATGGTTAACTGTGGCAAAAAGCTAATTATGCCAAAGGCTAAGATGGACCAAGTCATGGGCCCATTAATTGTCTGCTTGTGGCAAAGGCTAATTTGAAACCAAGTCACACCTAAAGTAGTGAGTCAAGTTACACTCAAATGACTATATGGTACTGTTGACTACTTATAAGGTGGTGTTTAGTCCTTATTACCAATTGAAGCTTTTGATATAGTGGTAACACTCAATCTTAACAAGTAGTATTAGAGCAAAATGCCGTAAGTTCAAGTCTTAGTGGGCGTGTGTTGGGGAGGATTGTTAGGTGACTATGATAAGGGGTTAATAATGACGAAGACCATGTTAGGTCAAGTCATGGTCAACTGTGGTGATAGGCTAATTATGCTGGAGACCAAGATGGACCAAGTCATGGGCCTAGCAATCACTACTCGTGGCAAAAGTCATAAGTAGCAGAGGCTAGTTTGGGCCTAAGTCTCACTTAGAGTGGTGAACCAAATTACACTTAAATAGTTATGTGGTACTGCTAACTACTTATAAAGTGGTGTTAAGTCTTCATCATTAGTTCAAGCTTTTGGTGTAATAGATCTAACATGTAAGTCATTAGTCGCAGGAAAAAAGATGATAATATAGTAGATCCCACTTCACAAATGATCATGGTAGGTTTGAAATATTACATGTATAAAATGTTATTGTTAACACTTCATATTTGAACACTTTGCGAAACTTAAGCTTTATTTATTTCTTCTTCGATCACCATGAACCCAATTACCACTTTTTTTCCTCTTAATGATTAGGCATTACTGAATTGTTGCCTCCCCATCTTTGCAGCCGCCCCTATGGCTATCCAAAAGAATTCATTGGGATAGAGCCCATAGCATGCAATTAGTAACCAACAATCCTTCTACACCACCTATTCTGATTGCGATAACAAATCCCCCATCTGATCATATTACTCCATCTCCACTGTATTCATCAATGAATTGCCCTTTAGATTCTCATCATTGTTGAGAACTCACCATTTATAGGTTTTGATAATATCAAACAACTTGACATACTGTAAATGAAGGCATGAAAGCATGAAAAAACCAAGTCCAAGATACAAAGTCATAAAGAAGGAAAAAGAAATTATATGAAGAAAGCTAAAGAATTTTGAAGAATTAAAGATGACAGTGTTAAAGCCAATGAAGAAGAGCCACAAGCACATACACTTATTTGAAAAGATTTGGACACTAGTTTAGGTCACTTATGTAGATTCTAAGTTCACACACATAAAAATTAACATAGGAAAAATTGGAATAATGATTGGAAAATCGTTATAATGATTCACGATTCATTTATTAGATCAAATGACTCTATATCCAAGAAATTCGGTATAAAAATTTTAAAAATCATTATAACGAATTTTGATTGAGTTCCAAAACTTAGGAAATATTTTGAAAATAAGTCTGTTAAAGAAAATCCCATAGATTAAGGAATTTAGGAAATTCGGTATAACGATTTTTAAATCGTTATAACAAATTTTGAATATGTTCCAAAATGTAGGAAATATTTTGAAAAAAAAGTCTGTTAGAGAAAATCCCATAAATTAAGGAATTTTAGAAAAATCAGTATAACGATTTTCATAATCGTTATAATGAATTTTGAAATTCAAATAATACTTAGGAAAGTTTTTGAAAAGATATTTACTTAGAAATTTAATCAAGGAAAATCCGTAATTTTAGATAATCAAGCAAAATCGATATAACAATTTTCATAATCGTTATAACGAATTTTGAAATTCAAATAATACTTAGGAAAGTTTTTGAAAAGATATTTACTTTGAAATTCAATCAAGGAAAATCCGTAATTTTAGATAAACAAGCAAAATCGGTATAATGATTGTTAAATCGTTATAACGAATTTTGAATTTATCACTTATTAGGAAACTTTTTGAAAAGATTTAGTCCTTAAGATTAGATTTGAAAAATCCAAGATTTGACATGTAGGAAAATCGTTATAACGATTTTTAAAATGTTATAATGAACTTTTTAGAACACCAATTCGGTAAAACGAATATTTTAAATATAAGGAAAATTGTAAAAAATGTTATAACGAATTTAAAATTCGTTATAACGATTTTGGACTAGTTTTAAGCTAAGTTTGCATCTATAAATAGGAGTCTGATTCATCATTTTTACACACCATTCACTCACGAATTTTCACTCTCCTTCTAAATTTTCACTCTCCTTCTCACGGCTTTGGTGCTCACATCTCGGACTCGATTCGACGGATTTTTGTACTTCAGTAGGAGGGGATTTTGAAGGCGCAAAAGCTTAAAGTCTGGTTTCTGTGCTCCTTTGAGGTGAACACATTTTGATTACTCTGAAAGGGATTTGTCTCATTTTTCTTGTTGGTTTGGACATGTGTTCCATCAAAACACATGTGAGTACTCCTTTTCGAGTGGTGGGTTGAAGAGTTCAACTTTAAACTCTTGTTGGTTGAAGAGTTCGAATTTAAACTCTTGTTGGTTGAATGATTCGACCTTAAATCCCTGGTCGGTTGGAGGATTCGACCTTAAATCCTTGTTGGTTGGAGGATTTGACCTAAATCCTTGGTTGGTTGGGGAGTGCGACCACAAACTCCTATGTTAGTTGGTTGGAGGGTGTGACCACAAACCCTTGTTATAGTTGATTGAGTGTTCAACCTAAATACTCAGTTTGTAATTGTTTTAATAGTAATTAGACTAGGCTCAAACTTCTTAAGCTTGAGGGTGGACGTAGCCAGTTGGTGAACCACCTAAAAATCTCTGTGTGCTTTATTTCCACATTCTTATTATTGTTTTCATATCGAATCAACTTTACGCATGTTAATCTATTTCAAAATTGGCACTCAATTTTATTTCAAATTATTCATTTCAATCTCATATCGGTTTTATCATTCATATTTTGTTTACTTTGTATTTTTAGATTAATTCATACAAAAGTTTGTTTAAATTTATAAAACCACTATTCACCCCCTTCTAGTGGCCGTGATTAATCCTAACAATTGGTATCAGAGTCTAGGTCGTTTATTGTTGATTTAACAATCATATAAAAACATATGGCCACCAAAATGATTGATAGCTAAAGCGTTAACAAACCACCATTTTTTAATGACAATAACTACAGTTATTGGAAATATAGGATAGTTGTTTTCCTTAAGTCATGCAATGTAGACTTATGGAACGTTGTGGTTAATGGTATGGAGATCCCTATCACTCCTTACAATGAGTGGACGGAGGATCAAAAGAAGTTGTTCCAACTAGATGCTAAGGGGATGAACACTTTGTTTTGTGCTTTATCGTTTGATCAGTTTAATAAAGTGTCCACTTGTACTACTGCAAATGAGACTTGGAGGTTGCTGGAAATTACCCATGAAGGTACCTCCCAAGTCAAACTATTAAAAATAAATCAATTGGTGCATAAATATGAGTTATTTAAGATGTATGAAAATGAAACAATTTCTGATTTGCATTCAAGATTTTGAGATATCATAACTAGCCTTAAAGGCCTTAGAAGGGAAATCTCTATGTAGGAATAGATTCAAAAAGTTTTGAGGAGCCTTATTAATGAGTGGGAAAAGAAAACCACAGTTATCGAGGAAGCAAAAGATCTCTCAACTTACATACTCGAGAAGGTGATTGGAAATCTCACTGCATATGAGGTTCAAATCAAGATTGTAAGAGAAGAAAAAGTTGAATCTACCAAGAAAACAGAAAAGAAGGAAATTGCTTTTCATGCAAATTCAAGTGACGACAGATCAAATACTGATGTTGTGTTGCTTGCAAGAAAATTTAGTAAATTCGCAAAATTTAAGAGGCACATAAAGAATGAAAAGACTTCAAAAGACAATCTCCCACGATGCTTCAATTTCAATCAAAAGGGGCATGCTCAAAAATATTGTCTCTTGTTGGAAAAACAAAATGAACAGCAAAATCGAAGATTCAGAAAGCATGAAAAATTCAAGAAAGCCTTTAAGGCAACTTGGGATGAACTTAGTTCGTCAAGTGATGACAAATTAGATACCTCAAAGGAAGATCAAGCCAACATGTGCTTCATGGCACAAGAAGACAAGATACACTTCGATTCACAAAACTCTATTGATAATGAAAATGATAACTTTGATTATGATGAGCTCATGGATGCATATTTTACCATGCATGATAAGTATAAAGAACAAAAGAAATTGTTGAAAAAGGAAACTTCTTGTGTTGATAATTTGCAACAAGAAAATGATAGGATCTTAATTGAAATTGAAAAGCTTAGAAAGGAAAATAAAGCTTTGATAGAAAAACAAAATAATACTGTACGTATTTCTAAACTTGAAATGGAAAATAATTCTTTACATGATACAATAAGTAGAGTAGTAAAGGAAAGTAAAGATACACTTGACCAAAAAAGCAAGACTGATTGTATTAACTATGATTTGAAAGAAGAAAATAATATACTGAAAAATAAAATCAAATGACTCTATATCCGAGAAATTTGGTATAATGATTTTAAAAATCATTATAACGAATTTTGATTGAGTTCCAAAACTTAGGAAATATTTTGAAAATAAGTCTGTTAAAGAAAATCCCATAGATTAAGGAATTTAGGAAATTCGGTATAACGATTTTTAAATCGTTATAACAAATTTTGAATATGTTCCAAAATGTAGGAAATATTTTGAAAAAAAGTCTGTTAGAGAAAATCCCGTAAATTAAGGAATTTTAGAAAAATTGGTATAACGATTTTCATAATCGTTATAATGAATTTTGAAATTCAAATAATACTTAGGAAAGTTTTTGAAAAGATATTTACTTAGAAATTCAATCAAGGAAAATCCGTAATTTTAGATAATCAAGCAAAATCGATATAACGATTTTCATAATCGTTATAACGAATTTTGAAATTCAAATAATAATTAGGAAAGTTTTTGAAAAGATATTTACTTTGAAATTCAATCAAGGACAATCCGTAATTTTAGATAAACAAGCAAAATTGGTATAACTATTGTCAAATCGTTATAACGAATTTTGAATTTATCACTTATTAGGAAACTTTTTGAAAAGATTTAGTCCTTAAGATTAGATTTGAAAAATCCAAGATTTGATATGTAGGAAAATCATTATAACGATTTTTAAAATGTTATAACAAATTTTTCAGAACACCAATTAGGTAAAACAAATATTTTAAATATAAGGAAAATTGTAAAAAATGTTATAACGAATTTAAAATTCGTTATAACGATTTTGGATTAGTTTTAAGCTAAGTTGCATCTATAAATAGGAGTCTAATTCATCATTTTTACACACCATTCACTCACGAATTTTCACTCTTCTTCTAAATTTTCACTCTCCTTCTCATGGCTCTAGTGCTCACATCTCGGACTCGGTTCGACGGATTTTTGTACTTCAGTAGAAGGAGATTTTGAAGGCGCAAAAGCTTAAAGTCTGATTTCTACGCTCCTTTGAGGTGAACACATTTTGATTACTCTAAAAGGGATTTGTCTCATTTTTCTTGTTGGTTTGGACATGTGTTCCATCAAAACACATGTGAGTACTCCTTTTCAAGTGGTGGGTTGAAGAGTTCAACTTTAAACTCTTGTTGGTTGAAGAGTTCGAATTTAAACTCTTGTTGGTTGAATGATTCGACCTTAAATCCCTGGTCAGTTGGAGGATTCGACCTTAAATCCTTGTTGGTTGGAGGATTCGACCTAAATCCTTGGTTGGTTGGAGGATTCGACCTAAATCCTTGGTTGGTTGGGGAGTGCAACCATAAACTCCTATGTTAGTTGGTTGGACCACAAACCCTTGTTGTAGTTGGTTGGGTGTTCAACCTAAACACTTAGTTTGTAATTGCTTTAATGGTGATTAGATTAGGCTCAAGCTTCTTAAGCTTTGGGGTGGACGTAACCAGTTGGTGAATGACCTAAAAATCTCTATGTGCTTTATTTCCGCATTCTCATTATTGTTTTCGTATCGAATCAACTATACGCCCATTAATCTATTTCAAAATTTGTACTCAATTTTATTTCGAATTATTCGTTTTAATCTCGTATCAATTTTATCATTCATATTTTGTTTACTTCGTATTTTCAGATTAATTCATACAAAAGTTTGTTTAAATTTGTAAAACCACTTTTCACCCCCCCTCTAGTGGCCATGATCGATCCTAACAATCATTAGTTGCAATTGTTGAGAACTCATCATTTATAGATTTTGATGATGTCAAATTAAAGAAGACATGAAGGACATAAAGACTGAAAAGCATGAAGAATGAAAGACTTAAAGTATGAAGGGCTAAAGCTAGAAGCCTAAGATGAAGAATGAAGATTCAAATATAGACTCAAGAATACAATCTTGGCACATCAATGAGCACACATCAAAAGGATAAGTGAACACTTAGACACTACCCTTAAGATTACTCACTTAGACTTAAGTCCCTTAAAACCTTACACAAAGAAAAATGTTGTAACGAATGGCCTATATCGTTACAATGATTTCCACTGGTACACTTAGAAACCAAAACTTCAGAAAATCATTATTATGAGAAGCTCTTTCATTATAACTATTTTAGTATCATCAAAAATTCCCAAGAAAATCTCTCACCAATGGAAACCATGGGTGAAACATTTTCTTAAAATATAGGTGAGACATTTTTTCATGGGTGAGCCATTTTTCACAATTTAATTTCATTATAACGATGAGATATTTCATTATAATGAATTTACTTCATGCCTTACATTTTCAAGAAGATCATAGAAAAATTCATAGAAAACTCACAAAAATCTTTTTACCATAAGATTTTGGGTATACACTTACTGAACACCTAAGTCACCCATTTTACATAGTTTTAGATACTTATGAAAATTGTTATAATTAATTAGAATCAACCCTATGCAAGTCATTATAATGACCTTATGATCATTATAATGAACCTTCATCCCAAAACCTAAAAGACCAGTTTTCCATATTTTCATTATAATGGTGAGTCCTAACATTATAATGATTTTGTGGCACCTTAAGACAGTAACTTTTGCAACATAGATTGGAATAACGAACGCTGTAATATAATGATTAATTTAGCTATTCTAGAAAATATGACCATTGCCCAAAATGTTATAACGATTGTAAAAAATGTTATAATGATTTTGTTTGAAAAATTAGTCGTTAACCCTGATTAATTAAAGCCTATAAATATGGGTAATTAGCAAGTGATTAGTTAATCCTTTTACAAACATTTTGCATACATAAACTCTAAGGCACACAATACTCATCCGATCTTCTCAAAAGCTCATTGCAAGTCTTGAGAAGGCTACTTGAAGTTGCAAAGTTCCAAAAGATCTACATCTAAGCATCTATCAAGCTCTTTTTGTTTTGTAAGTGTGTTGTAATTGGTGTAACTTTCTTTCTATTGGTTTTACTTGTGTTTTACCTTAAACACAATTGGTGTCCTTTTGTGATTGAAGTGGTTGGTTGGAGAGTTCAATAATAAACTCTTGTGGATTGAAGAGTTGGACTATAAACTCTTGGTAAGTGTTGGTTGGGGAGTTGAACCAGAAATTCTTGGTTGTGTTGGTTTGGTGTTTGACCATTGTTGACACCCTAAATTTACAATCCTAGGCCTTTACATGCATTGCTGTGCCTTACTTAGGGACTTCTGGAGAATAGTATTTTTTTTTTCTTTTTTTTTTCTATCTCCTTTTCTCTGGATTCTCAATAGTTTGTCTAGGAATCTCCGTGATTCCTTTCCCTTAAATTCTTTCTCTTTCCTATCTCCATTTTCTCTAGACTCTCAGTAGTTCATCTAGGAATCTCCGTAGTTCCTTTCCCTTAAATTCTCTCTTTCCTATCTCCCTTTTCTCTGGACTCTTAGTAGTTTGTTTAGGAATCTTCGTGGTTCCTTTTCCTTAAATTCTTTCTCTTTCCTATCTCCCTTTTCTCCAAACTCTCAATAGTTCATCTGGGAATCTCTATGATTCCTTTCCCTTAAATTCTTTCTCTTTCATATCTCCCTTTTCTACGAGCTCTGTAGTAGTTCGTCTAGGAATCTCTGTGGTTCATTTCCCTTAAATTCTTTCTCTTTCCTATCTCCCTTTTCTTCAAACTCTTAGTAGTTCGTCTAGGAATCTCTGTGGTTCATTTTCCTTAAATTATTTCTCTTTCCTATCTCCCTTTTCTCCAAACTCTCAGTGGTTCATCTAGGAATCTCCGTAGTTCCTTTCCCTTAAATTCTTTCTCTTTCCTATCTCCCTTTTCTCTAAACTCTCAGTAGTTCGTCCAGGAATCTCCTTGGTTCCTTTCTCTTAATTTTTTTCTCCTTTCTCTATCTCCATTTTATTCGAACTTTCAGTAGTTCATTCAGGAATTTCTGTGGTTCCTTTTTCTTAATTTCTTTCTCCTTCCTCTATCTCTATTTTATCTGGACTTTCAGTAGTTCATTCAGGAATTTCCATGGTTCCTTTCTCTTAATTTCTTTCTCCTTCCTCTATCTCCATTTTATTCAGACTTTTAGTAGTTCGTTCAAGAATCTCTGTGGTTCTTTTCTCTTAATTTCTTTCTCTTTTCTCTATTTTCATTTTCTTCGGACTTTCAATAGTTCGTTCAAGAATCTCTATGGTTCTTTTTGTTCGGTTTCTTTTACTTTCCTTCATATTTGCTTTTCTCTGGACGTATAGAAGTTCACTGGTGAACCTCTGTAGCTCTCTCTTCCCTTTGAGTTGACAAAAACCTAAGGTTGAGGATGATAATTTTGGGTTCTCTCGAATTTACAGAGGTTCGAAGTTTTTTCTTCCCTTTGGGTTGATAGAAACCTAAGGTTGAGGATGAGAATTTTGAGTTCTCTCAAACTCGCAGAAGTTCGAAGCTTCTTCCTCCTTTGGGGTTGACAGAAACCTACGGTTGGAGATGAGATCCTTAGTTCTTTCGAACTCGTAGAAGTTCGAAGCTTCTTCCTCCTTTGAGGTTGATAGAAACCTAATGTTGAAGATAAGATCTCTAGTTCTCTCAAACTCACAAAAGTTCAAAGTTTCTTCCTCCCTTTGAGTTAGCAAAGACTTGAGGTTTGAAGATTTCTTTTTATCCAAACTGTTGGGAGTCTAGCTATATTTCTCTCTCCTCCTTTTTTCATCCGAACTTTCAGGAGTCTAGTCATTTTTCTCTCTCCTTCCTTTTTATCCGGACTTTAACGAGTCTAGTTAGGAACCTCTGCCGTCCCTTTCCTTCAATTTCCTTTTGTTTCCTTCTTCATAATCCCTATTATGATCTTCTCTTGTGTGGGTCCAAGGTCTATGCCACAACCCTTTGGTTTTCAAATTCTTCTTCTTTATCTTGCTTTCTATACAGATGAATCTACTTCTCGCCATTTCTTCTTTCATTATCTCTTTACGACATTTTAGTATGTTGAGATACTTCGTATTTGATTTTCTTATGTAGTTTTGTTCTCTCTTTATTTTTGGAGTGTTGTAATTCCTCAACATTCATCTTTTCCTTCACATCAATCGCTTGAGATTGTAAACTTGGTGTGTTTTCTGCTTTGGATTTTAGTTCATAGTTTCTCAACTTACAACTTTATCTAGGGAGAGGCATTTGTTGACACCCCAAATTTACAATCTTGGGTCTTTACATGCATTGTTATGCTTCACTTAGGGACTTGTGGAGAATTTTTTTTTATTTTTTTATTTTCTATCTCCTTTTCTCCAAACTCTCAGTAGTTCATCTAGGAATCTCTGTGGTTCTTTTTCCTTAAATTCTTTCTCTTTCCTATCTCTCTTTTCTCCATACTCTCAGTAGTTTGTCTAGGAATCTCTGTGCTTTCTTTCCCTTAAATTCTTTCTCTTTCCTATCTCCCTTTTCTCCAGACTCTTAGTAGTTCATTTAAGAATCTTCGTAGTTCCTTTCACTTAAATTCTTTCTCTTTCCTATCTCCCTTTTCTTTGAACTCTCAGTAGTTCGTCTAGGTATCTCCATAGTTTCTTTCCCTTAAATTATTTCTCTTTCCTATCTCCCTTTTCTCCGAACTCTCAATAATTCGTCTAGGAATCTCTATGGTTCCTTTCTCTTAATTTCTTTCTCCTTTCTCTATCTTTATTTTATCTGGGCTTTCAGTTGTTCGTTCAGGAATCTCCATGGTTCCTTTCTCTTAATTTCTTTCTCCTTCCTCTATCTCTATTTTATCCAGAATTTCTATAGTTCGTTCAAGAATCTCTATGGTTCCTTTCTATTAATTTCTTTCTCCTTCCTCTATCTCCATTTTATCTAAACTTTCAGTAGTTTGTTTAGGAATCTTCGTGATTGCTTTCTCTTAATTTCTTTCTCCTTTCTCTATTTCCATTTTCTCTGGACTTTCAGTAGTTCATTCAAGAATCTCTGTGGTTCTTTTCGTTCGGTTTCTTTTACTTTCTTTCTTATTTGCTTTTCTTTAGACTTACAGAAGTTCATTGGCGAACCTCCATAGCTCTCTCTTCCCTTTGGGTTGATAGAAACCTAAGGTTGAGAATGAACTCGCAGAAGTTCAAAGCTTCTTCCTCCTTTGAAGTTGACAAAAACCTAAGGTTGAGAATGAACTCGCAGAAGTTCAAAGCTTCTTCCTCCTTTGGAGTTGACAAAAACCTAAGGTTGAAGATAAGATCCCTAGTTCTCTTGAACTTACAAAAGTTTGAAGCTTCTTCCTCCCTTTGAGTTAGCAGAAACTTGAGATTTGAATATTTCTTTTTATCCAGACTATCGGGAGTCTAGTTATCTTTCTCTCTCCTCCTTTTTTCATCCAAACTTTCAGGAGTTTAGTTATTTTTCTCTCTCCTTCCTTTTGATCCGAACTTTCATGAGTCCAGTTAGGAACCTTTGCCGTACCTTTCCTTCAATTTCCATCCATTTCCTTCAGCTTAGTTTTATCCAGACTTTCAATAGTCCAGTTAAGAACATTCACGCTCCTTTCTATTGATTTCTTCCATTTTCCTTTTGTCTGATTTTCTCAGGGCTTCGAATATCCACATGGGGCTCACAATGTCTCTTTCTTCTTCCTAGGGATTTTATCCCCTGTTTCTCCTGACTTTAGGTATTTGGGTTTCATTGGATTAACAAACTTAACTAATTTTTCTTACGTTGCCACGAGATTCTTGGGAACCAATTTGGTAATGACATGTGGTGATGGTTATAAGTGGCTACTATTAGTAGCTTAGCTTTAAATAGTGATGTTTATGAGATGGGGAGGGTACGCTCACTTTCACTGGAATTTCCTTGCGGTGTTTGCTCCTTCCTCTGGCATAATTTTGAGTGACCTGATCGTCAGCGATCTTGACTCCCAGTGACCTCATCTCTTGTCGTTGTTTACAGGTAGGTCAATCCTATTGCCCCTTGACCCATTATTTTGATCTATAGGTGTTCCATGTTAATTGTGGGTTCACTTGTTCATTCTGAACCCATCTATTGTTTGAATACCGGTTTATCATTTTGATCAAATTTATTGCCAAACATTAGTTGCATGCTTAAAAGTATTTTCATTGTTTTACAATTTACGATTCTTGTTTGATTTCTGAATTATTGAATCATCTAGTTGCATGATTATTTCTTGTCCAAATGCATGACCCACTTTTTTCGAATCTTCTGGATCAATGTGGTAATATTGTATTTCATTAAATATTTAGCTCTTTCTCGTTAAATACAACATAAACAACAAGGAAGAGATTGAATTGGATATAATTCGTAAAGAATCCAAGTTTGTGGGAGATTTTTAGTGTACTATAAGGAGTAACTCGAATTATGATCATTGTAACCTGCAGAGTTGTAATTCTTTTTTTTCTTATTTCTTATTTTCATCTATGGATGTAATTCGTATATGGAAGATAATAAAATCTTCATTTAGTTCTCATGCTTTATGTCATTCTCATGATGCATAGGATAATTTCAAATTGATCATCAAGATGATTTGAACATGTCAATCTGTGTGATAAGAGGCTAGCATTTAGCTAGGTAGGTTGGGTGTCTAACACCTTCCCAACTTGTACCTGAAGCACTTACTTAAAATCTTAAAGGTTTTTCCTAGTTTTTACCTAAAACAAAATTAAGTGGCAACTCCGTGTCATCATTTTTTCCTTTTGGATTTTTATTCCATTAAGAAGAAATATGCTTATAAATTTACATGTTTACAACCATAAACACCATTTGTAATCAAATTTTAATAGTGATTAATATAGGCTTAAAGCTTAGATAGCTTAGGGGTAGACATAGTCATTTAGTGAACCATTATAAAAATTGCTTGTGCTCTTTATTATTACTATATCATTTGAATTATATTTGCATAAAGAACTTATAAACCACTATTCATCCCTCATCTAGGGGCTGAATTCGATCTTAACAATTGGTATTAGAGTTTGGTCATTTTAGTTGATTTAATTATCTCTAAAACACAAATGATCATCAGAATGATTAATAGCTAGAGCGTCAACAAGCTTCCTTTCTTCAATGATAACAACTATAGTTACTGGAAATATAGGATAGTTGTTTTTGTCAAGTTGATTGACATGAATTTGTGAAATGTTATAGTCAATGGAATTTTGATCCCTACCACTCTTTACAATAAGTGAACAAAGGATCAAAAAAATTGATTTAGCTTGATGTTAAGGGGTCAAATACCTTATTTTGTTTTTTATCATTTGATTAATTTAATAAGATTTTTACATGCTCAACATCTAATGAAGCTTAGAAGTTACTGGAGGTTACTCATGCATGAAGGAACTTCAAAGTTAAACAATTCAAAATAAATCAACTTGTACATAAATATGAGTTATTTAAAATGTCAAAAAATGAATTTATTTTAGAAATGTTTAGTCACTTTTGGGACACAATAACAAGTCTTAAAGTCTTGGGAAAAGAAATTTTTATGCAAGAACAGGTACAAAAGATCCTGCGAAGTTTAACAAGTGATTGGGAATAGAAAACTACAATGATCGAAAAAGCAAAAGATCTAACAACATATACACTTAAAGAGTTGATAGGAAACCTCACTTTCCAAGTTGACTCAAGTGAAAGTGGTAGTGAAAGTGATGATATAGCTATATGCTTGCAAGAAAGTTCAGAAAATTTACAAAGTTCAAGAAGTTTATGAAAAATGAAAAGAAAAGAAGGTCAAAGGATAACCTTCCACAATGCTACAATTGCAATCAAAAGGGGCATATTAAGAAATATTGTCTTTTACTAGAGAAACAACATGAATCGGAGAATCAAAAATTCAAAAAGAAAAAAAATACAAGAAGGCCTTGAAGGCCACGTGGGATGAGCTAAGCTCATCCAGTAATGTTGGACTAGAAACATCGGAACTGAACAAGCCAATGTGTGCTTTATGGCTCAAGAAGATGAGGTATCCTCTAATCCCTCTTCTTCATCTAAAACTGAAAATAATGTATGTAGGTTTGATGATTTGATAAATGCATTTTTAGAGCTGCATAACAAATATAGAGATTTGAAGAAACAATTTAAGAAAGAAAGTACATGTGTAGATGACTTATAAAAAGAAAATGATGAAATACAAGTCCACAATGAAAAACTTACAAAGGAAAAACAATGCCTAGTTGAAAGCAATACTGATGGCTTAAATCAAAAATTCAAAGAAGAAAATAAAATAGATGAAACAACTAAGAAATACACTGCATATATTATTGAATTGGAACAAGAAAATGAATCTTTGTATGTTTAAATAAATAAATTAGCTAAAGAAAGAAAGGACCGTTTTGAATCTGATTATAATAATATTGAATTGAAAAATGAAAACAACATGTTCAAAAATAAAGTTAAGGAACCATCAAGCAATGCATATAGAGGTCATGCCAATAATTTACATACATGTTCTAGAATTACGTATAGATCTCATGGTAGAAAATGCATAGTACATTACAACTTCAAATATAAATTTGATGATATTTCTTACCGTGGTAGTTTTATTAGAAGAATTTATAATGGTGACCATGTATTTGTGCTAAAGAGAAATCAAAAGAAAATATGGTTACCTGTTAGAAATAAATTTAATGTATCGAGAACTAACCTCAAGGACCTAAGAAAATGTGGGTACCAAAACCTTTAATCTTTAAATGATTTATAGGAAATAAGAAAAGGAGATTGAAAAGCTAGCAAGGTATGTATACTACTTAATTCTTGATTTGTTGACTTACTGCTACTATAAGAATAGAAATAAATTGTAATGATAGTCATAGTATTTATATCTTGAAATTATCAAGTATATGTCAAATGAGGTAACTCATCGGTATTTATATCTTGAAATTATCAAGTATATGTCAAATGAGGTAACTCATCATTACCATCACGTAAAATTTAATAGTTGTGGTGGCACACATTTAGAGGGAGCATTACACAAAAATAACTACTTAGATGGTTGTAAATAAATAAGTTAAGACTAGAAAAAGTATGGGTATGATTCTTTTGTTAAATTATGATGTAAGTTGTCTTATCTAGGTTGATAGCTTGCTATAGCAATCAAAACGGAAAAATGCCTTTTTAAACCAATTGTGGACTTGATGTCCACATCTAAAGATTAGTTACCTTAGTATAATATGAAGACTCTGGAAATTTAGATCAGAAATAAACAGATATTCTGGTAAAAATTTCAATGGCTTATACCAATCAACGTCTATCTTCATGAGTCAGTAAGTCTTGAAGAAAGGAGAAGTTATCTTCAGGACTTCAAGTTAAATTTATTTGCTGGACTTAGAGATGAATGATGATTTCAAAATTGAGTTGATCTATTGGATTTAGGTGATGTAACCTATGGTAATTTAAAGGCCGAATACCATCATAATGCTAATACCTATAGGAATGATGGCTCACTCTCAAGGGGAGCCAGCATATGAATCAGTTATGTTGTAAGATTAATATATGCCATATGATTAATGATAAAGATTAGGCTATATAGCTCAATATCTTGTTTTAAATCAATTTATTAAATAAGATATGACAAGCATAGTTTAGTTTAAGCTTTTTTTCCACTCAGCTTCTAGAAGTACTTCTAGCTTAATGATAATATTCACATTTTTTAATCTACTCATTCTATTATCAAAATTACTTTTCTTCTTTCTTTCATTTTAAAATTATTCTCCCAAAAATTATTTTTTTCTACTCTAGAATGCGAGAGTAAAAAAAAGAACGAGACCTTAGTCATCAAGAAAAGGTATGGAGTTGAATGGATTTGTAATGGACTTACTGTCCAAAGGAAAAATTTGTCATCCAAATCTTGAAACAAGTTACTCTACAAATCTTCTTGAACATATAGATCAGAGATAAAATGAAAAATCTCTAGGCTTCATTACACTTCGAATAGAGTGAAGATGAGCTTAGGCTATCGTTAATAGTTTATCCAAGTCAATGATTGGAACAAAATTAGATTCATAGAATCTGTAAGTCTTTGGATCCTTTATCAAGAAAAGTTAGTAATTACTCCATGATTTGTCTCAATAAAAATTGCAATAAGCAACATTGGACGAATGAAAATAATAGCATCTAAAGTTGATATGGACCATGTTGAGTATCATAATCGTATACGGATAATAATTCAAAAATTTGGTGTCCATAGACTAAAGAAAATGAAGTATACAAATTAGCAGATTGGAAGAGTCAATAAATTCAAGAAGAAGAAGAAAAATGAAAATCTGTATGGGCATATATGACTTTGGATATAACTGGAATTCACATCTAAAGTAAAGCAAAAATCTATGGATATTTTGGATATATTTGTATGATTTCACCAAGATTAGAAGAGATTTAGTAATTATATGAAAATTATTATCTTGAATGGAAATTAACATATATAGTTAGAAATTTCAAACAGTGAAATTCGTTAAGTAAAAAATGTTGTAACATTTTGCCATCAGTAGAACTCAATATAACCCATTATAACATTTTGGGAAATAAAAATTTAGGCGATACAACATTTAATTATAACAAATAGTAAAATTCATTATAACAAATCTATCAGAGTACTTGTTCTGGAACCAAGTTTCTTAATTAAGGGAAACAGTACATTGCTATAACAATTTTTGACATTCGTTATAACAAATTTATCAGGGAGGCATTTTAAAACATTTTTGGGAATGAATTTGTCAAATTTGTTGAGGAAAATAGTTAGAAATTTGTTATAACAAATTTGTTGAGGTGCTCCTTTAGGACACCCCTATTTAAAGACCAAAAGGGGAAAAATTGCATCCCCCTCTCCCATTTCACTGCAAACCTTCACACCTATCATTGAATTTGGTTTGAAGGCTGTTTATAAGGTGTTGTTTTTGAGGAAAACAGAAAATTGAAGGTAGATATGATGTATTAATTTCAACCCATTTTGGTGGGTTTTTGCTAGAAAGGTCAATTAACCCACTTTCTTAGTTCATCAATTTTAAGCAGTTCTGATTTTTTTGAGGAAAATTAAGTTTAAGTAACTCAAATAAGAGAAAAATCGAACTTTTTGAAGATTTTTAAAGAGAAAGACACTATTTAGTAAGGTTTTGAAGTGATTTCTTGAAAATGCCCAAGAGACTTACACTTGTTCTTAAGGAAAAGGGGAAGAAAACTCAATCCCACACATTAGATAAGGGAAAACAACCTATGAATGCAAATGAACCAAGTGGGAGTTCGTATCCCACTAGATGTTTTAGGATTCCACTTGCCAAAGAAGCATATCATGGCAAGTTTTAAGGAAAGGAAATTTTTTATGGAAGAACAATAAATTTTAATGGCATGGGTGGCATCAAAGATAAGTTTGAGTTCAAGGGCTATTGGATTTCCTGCAACCAGTTAGGATAGAAGTTTGTCTTGAAGCAATAGCTCTCGTTTATCCAAATCTGGTTAAGATTGATGGAGGTTATGATACATATGTGAATAGATCACATTTCATAATCACTGACAGTGCTTGAGGTCCAACTTAGACTTGCTAGCGAAGGGACTAATGTTACACTTCCTAGCTACCTCCAATCATTCAAGAATGAGAACTTGAATCTCATTGTGAGTGATAATGTAAGACGTTTCAAAAAAATAGATAAAATAGTTGATCTGAACAAGGAAGCTAGGATCAATCGATGAATCCTTTGGTCTAACCCATCCACCTTTTTGAGTTTATCAATGAGTCCTTTCGATAAGTCGTCTCTAACCTATCTATTCCTTTGGGTCTATTGAGATCTCACTTTTTATAGGTTTTGATGATGTCAAATAACTTGACATAAAACAAATGAAGGTATAAAGAAACCAAATTAAAGGTACAAAGCTACAAAGTCATAAAAAATGAAGGAATGAAGAAACTACATGAAGGTAGAAAGTTAAAGAAATTTCAAGAATTAAAGATGAAGATGATGAAGCCAATGAAGACAAGCCACAAGCACATGCATTCATTCAAAAAGGTTTGAACACTAATATAAGTCACTCATTTAGATCTTAAGTCCACACCTATTAAAACCTTCATAAACCAAAATTGGTATAACGAATTTTCACATTCATTATAATGATTTACTATTCACATGACAAGTTACATGACTTAAGCTTCTTAGAAAATTGGTATAACGTTTTTGTCAATGTTATAACAATTTTTGATTTTGTCACATTTTGAAAATTAGTTCTGTTAGAAAAAATCTTGTAAATTAAAGTATTTAAGAAAATCAATATAACAATTTTACAAAATTGTTATAATGAATTTCGAATTCAAAATGACACTTAGGCAACTTTTTGAAAAATACTTACTTAAATAAATAATCTAAGAAAATTTGGAATTTTGGATACTTTAGAAAAATTGGTATAATGATTTCCCCAAAACATTATAATGATTTTTGAATTAGTCATTGCTTAGGAAATTTTTTGAAATATTTAGCTATTTAAGATTATATTCTAGATTATCCGAAATCCATAATTTGACACATATGAAAATCGTTATAATAGTTTGAAAAATGTTATACCGAATTTCATTTTGGCACAATACAATGATCCATTTAAAATATAGATTAAGTTATAAAAACGTTATAATAATTTGAAATTTGTTATAATGAATTTTGACGTTAATCTTATTTTACATCTATAAATAGGAGATCATTTCATAATTTCACACACCCTTCACACACGAATTTCACTCTCCTTCTCATGACTTTGGTGCTCACGTCTCGAACTCAATTTGAAGGATTTTTGTACTCTGAATGAAGGGGATCTTTAAGGCCTAAAAGCTTAAAGCTCAAATTCTTTGCTCCTTCGAGGTGAACTCATTTTGATTGCTTGTAAGAGATTGAATTTCATTGGTTTTTGTTAGTTTGACTTGTGTTTAACCAAAAACACATATGAGTACTCCTTTTGGAGTAGTGGGTTGAAGAGTTTAACCATAAACTCTTGTTGGTTGAAGAGTTCTATCACAAACTTTTGGTTTTGGGTTGGTTGGAAGGTGCGACTACAAATCCTTATTGTAGTTAGTTGGGTGTTTAACCATAAACACTCGTTTTGTAACTATTAAAGTAATGATTAGATTAGGCTTAGGTTTCTTAAGCTTGAAGGTGAATGTAGCCAGTTGGTGAACTACCTAAAAATCTCTGTATATTTTATTTTTGTTACATTTTTGCTTTGTAATCTGTATTTAGTTTTGTTGCAAGTTATTTAGTTTCGTTTTTGCATCGATTCGATTATTTGTGCTTTATTTATTTTGTATTTCTATTAAATTCATATGAAAATTCATTTTAAATTGAAGAAACACTATTCACCCTCTCTAATGGCTATGATCGATCCTAACAGGGTCTACCAATAAAATCTGTTAGTTTAACTATTTGTCGACCAATGAATCCTTCAATCCAATTTGTCCAATTTCCTTGTGATTTTAACAATATGCTAACATTATGTATTTACACACTTCGCCAACATTCACATTTCATCTATAAGCTCCTCCAACAAACATTTTTAGAATGCTGATAACTAAACAATCTAAACTCTCTCTCTGTTTATATCCCCTAGCTAGTTGCCAGATTTGTCTAGAATGCCAACAACTCATTGGTTGGAATTTTGATGCTATCAACAGAGTTTCTCATACAATTAGTATTCTGATAATCCCATCAGAATTCCACTAGCCTTCAACACCTTATCAAAATGACACATTGTCTTTTCAATCCACACATCCATTTATTTCATCACTTTATTAGGTTCATTACATCTTTTTCTAGCATGATATATGAATCATGAAGTACCATGTATCCCTTGTTATACTCGAGGATGATACGTAAATAAATAGTACTCATTGATGCTAAAGAGGTGTGCACCCAAGATGCTTGAAGCCTTCAATTGTCACTTCTTTTGCTTGTGACCACAGCCTGCATCCTTCATTCACACACCAACTTTGAGCACTCAACCTATGCTCCCAGCAACATGTATACCTCTTATCCTTCAAGGATTAAGAGAGGAAACAAAATGTAGGGCTTATGAAATTGGCATGACTCCTTGTGAAGCACATAATCCATCTACATTTATGCATCTCCTCTCGTTCATCTTCATTTCAACAAAATTTCTCTTGCATGAATCCTTGTAGGAGTATTTCTTCGTTACCTTATCATTTTCCTGCATGCATCCTTGCATGGAAATATTTCCCTATCACTTTATCATTTCTGTAGCATGAATCGTTGCTGTTGGTCTCATTATTGCATTATTGATAGCCTTCCTACATGAATCCTTGTCGGAAGATATTGTTCTCCATAGATTAATTATTGTTACAACATGAATCCTTGCCTTGCTTGTTTGCTTTTTCTAACATTTACTATTAATAGAGCTCTCTACCTCTTCTAGCCATCTTCTGCCACTAGTTTTATTTTTCAACATAAGCTCCTATTACTTGTGTATTTTAGCTTTGCTGTTTTCATCCTCTTCTTTATGGATCTCGATTGCAACACTTTATTTGTCTTAAACACCAAGTTTTCAGCATGAATCTGCATAGTTATGATCAGACTTGTGAGACGTTATTTAAAGCTTGTCTATCTACCATTAACCTTTGGCCATTTGTTGCACTTTACACTGAAGACCTTGTAGCCAAGATAAATCAATGCACACTTAAGAGGCTAACCTTGGTTTAGACCTAATACCTTCCTCACTTGTACCTAGGGCACTCACCTAGCATCCCCTTCTTGTAGACCATCCTTATCATGCTTTGTTTGAAGGTTTGTCACCCTTCAAAATTGGTTTTCCTAATTTACCTCACGAATTAGGTGGCGATACCATATTTCCTTCCCATTTCATTGTCATCCACTTTATGATCCAATCCCGGTTACAATTATATTACAACACTTACTCCTAATATTTAACATTACTGCTTATTCACAATGTTGCATGAACAAATGCAAGTCATGAAACAAAGTCAACTTGAAGAAGGGGAACCATGTGGAGAGAAATGAAATGATGATGTTTCGAGGAAAGTGCTAGAAAAGGAACAATATACACTACAAGAAAAATCAACTATTTGTGATGACAATAAAAATTTAGTAGTCACAAATAGTTATATTTGGTGACAGTTTTTTAAAGCCGTCACTAATAACCATCACGAATACTACAATGACCCATGAAAAAAAGGCACATTCCCCCACGAAAAAGCTTCACTACCCTTTTGTTGAAATCGAGAAAAAGCTTCCCCTTTTCCATTGAAAACCCTCACCCTTTCTTTCGCCGAAACCCTTCTCTATCGCTGACCATTGTAGACACCTCGTGCCTTCTCCCTCCTTTTCCACCTCACGCTTGCACCATGTTGTTTCCCTCCTTTCCACCTTGTGCTTGTGTCGTTTGTGCTGTCCATGTCCATGTCCCTCCTTTTCCTCTAGAAAACACCAGGTCCTACAAGCTAGCTCTAGTTGAAGTCATAACAAATCTTGTGAGTTATTCTCTCCATTAGGCCTCCAACAAGTGATGGAGGCAACATCTCAAGCCCTTGGTCAATCTACTGAAACTCCCACAAGTATAAACTTAAAACTTTAGATGAGTCAATCATATTTTGAAAATAATAGTGTATATATTTCCGAGTTGGGGAATTGTTGAAATCCTTGCTTTTACCCCAATATGGCCTACATTCTCAGAAATCCATGCTTTTATTTTGATTTTCAGCCATTTTAACTATTGTTCCCTCTCCAAATTTGCAAAGAGAGTGTTGTAGAAACAAGAGATGAGTCAAATGTGCTCTTGGAAAGACAGAAGCTTAACAAGGTCAAAAAATTTTATATTACTTGTGTTCTTTCTTAAATAGACATCTCACACTATCTTTACTTAGGAATATTGCTCTACAGTTAGAATTCATTTTCGAAATTCAAAGACTATGAAATTCAACCACATGATTTTCAAGGATTTGCCTTCCTAATGTGTTTTTAGGAAATTTTCGAAATTCAAAGATTATGATTTGTTGTTGATATGTTCACCTATGGGAAAGTTATACATAATAATTATAAAAACGTGACACACTTTTTCTTTTTTTTTAATAATTAGAAAACGTGACGTACTTTTTTCTACGAGTAATTAGAAAACGTGACACACCTCTTATTTGTTACAAAACATATATTGTTTATTAAAAAATTTTACATGTTAATGGTGTCTAACCTTTTGGTCGGTGACCTAAATACGATCCATTTAGGTTCGTATTGTGTCATGTTAAGTTAGATTTTTAATTATATTTTTAATTTATTAAAAATTAATATAATTTTTAAATATTAAAATATTATTAAATGTAAAATTAAATCTACAATTTGATCTGTATCGTGCAAACACGATTTGACCAACGGTCCAGATGGCAGGGCTCAGGAGAGATGTCCATACACTACACAACATATATTGTTTGAGGTTTAGGGTTTCATTCTCGAAACCTCAATCGTGCGCCCTGTGCTCGCAACGGCCGTCGTCGTTTAATCCGGAGTCGATGAGCATGACCCCTCTCCCTTCTCTCATCCTCTGATCTCTTCGTTTCCATTTTGGAATTGCTGGATTTGCTTTTTAAGTTGCGTTCATCTTTGATTCCAACTGTTGACATCGTCATTTTTGCTTCATTCGCACACTTTCTTCGTTCTGTTGCCTCCTGCTTTGGATTTGGAAGGAGGGAAGGGAAGAAAGGAAGAGGGAAGGAGTCTCGTAACTTGTTTTCTCTCTTCTGTATCCCTTTTTTAGTTGTGTAGGATGAGGTGGGGGGGATGCCTGCGGACAAGATCTCTGGCTTTGTCATTTTGCTAGTTTGTATTGATACAATACGACTTTCAGCAAATGTTGACCCTTCAACTTTTTCAGACATGGTTTTCTGTGTTTCAACGCCCAATGATTGAGTGAATTGTATGAGAAGGAAGTCCGGTGTATATCTAATGGTGTGTAGAACAGGCTTTTTATCAATTAGCTTTAGGCATTTTGTTCCAACTTTGTTTAATCTGATAATTTCATTGTATATCAACTTGGTCAATCAACGAAATTATCAGTCTTTCTGACTTCTTTGTGGTTTCGTTTTTACCCCCATGTCCAGCTTAAACATCAAAAAAATCAGTTAAAGGATAGCATTGGTGATGAAGAGCCAGAAGGTATTTGATTCAACTAAGTGCGTATGTTGCAATTTTTCCATGGAATAGGCATGTGTTGCATTCTTTAGTATTTCTTAGGGTTAACCCTTAGAAATACAAGAGTTAAATGAGATCCTTTGTTTCAGAGGTGGGTGACCCCTTAACTGCCGAGGAGCAAGAAGAGAAAGAACAGCTATTGTCAACAAGCATGAAGATTAGAGAATATATTATCAACAACCTGCATACACAACATAATTGATCAACTTGGGTTTTATTTATTGCCATGAAGCATATGTAAGATCTTCAATATTCTTTTCTATAGAATGGATAATTATTCTCCTTTACTGCAGTAGTTGATTCTTTTGTTTTATTTGGTAGTATATAATTGTCTAGAAAATTTATCTATATTGATTTTTACGTGTAGCTCCTTAAGAGCATTTGGAGATCAATTCCAAAGTTAGTTCTGCATTGGTGATAAAGACATATCTTGGTTACATTCTAGCTAGCTAAGGTATTTATTCTGAAGTTACCTCATACAGAAATGATGATTTTTTTTTCTTTGTGTAATGATGTGAAGTCTCTAGTTATTAGTGTTGTGACTTATCTTATATTTTTTGTTTAAAATATAACATTTAAAACATTGGTCTATAAAAATAAGATGATGTTTTTAACACTTTTGGTTCCACTTGACCAGCTGTTTGTGATATTTCCCGAGTTATATGTGACAAGCTTCGTGAAAAGAAAGGAAATTTTGCATTTGGAATTACGTAGAAAATTTAATCTATTGTCATCATCTTTCATTCGAAATATTGATACATTGAAATTTTTTTTAAATCAAGTCATGTCTTTCAATGTTGTTATTTTTTTGAGTGTATACAAGCAAAGGTAAGGACAAACCATTGGAACACTTGAAGGTTATGTCCACTTCACAAGCTCCCCACTTGAGCATTCCATAATATTCCCTAAGTTACCAAAATGATTTATTATTAGATCTTCCTATTTTAATGTTATTGTTTTGATTTTAGCTATAGTTGGGATATTAATCTAATTAAGGAAATAGAAGTGGATTAGGTCCATGGAACCTAGGAAGGGAGTGGGTGAAGTAAAGGTGGTGTGTGTGTGTATGGTGCCTGATATCCTTCCTTACATGCAAAGAGGCCACTTGGCTCTCCAACATTTATCCATATTGAAGAAAAGATAAGAAGGACATGGAATTCTAAACTTTTCTTGGAAGAAAGGAGTGGTAGATTTATTGAAGTCCAATGGTAAGAAGAAGACAAAAAGAATAGTTGAAAGTAAAAAGAATTGGAAGATAGTAAAGAGATTCTACATGTAAAAAGCCAGTCTTTTTTTGGTGAGGATTATGATTTACTAAGTGTTCTAAAGAAATTTTATTGATTAAGTCTTGATTCATAATTGTTTGTAGAATGCTAAATGGGTTCATGCATGCATGGGTTCAAATGCAAAGTATTATTTCATACAAGTCTAGCATGAGGGAGGGATGGATGTGGCATGAAAATTTCATGACATGACTATTCAAATATTTAGCATTTATGCAAAAGTGTCACTAAAATGTATTGATGCATTGTAGAAAATGGAAAATAAGAAAATGGTTGTAGACTTTGCATGCCACTAGCATTTATGCTTAGTTCTATTCAAATAATATGACTATTCAAATGTTTAGCATTTATGCAAAGAAGTGCCACTAGCATTTATGCATATTTCTTACATTTCATCACATGAAGCATATATCTAAGGAAAATAAGAAAATGGTAGTAGATTTTACATGTTGATAGCCCATCTAGTGGAATTGGTAATTAAACGGAATACTCAAATTCTTGTTGTATAACATTACCTAGCCTTGGTGCATTCAAAGTTAAGCAACTTCCAAGCTAGTGGTATGATTTGCAAAAAACCTATTCCATCCTAAAGCTAACTTACTTTACTGTTAGATCTAGCAATATTGCATGAGAAAGTTTAGAGTGCTTAGGAAAGAGGAATAGTTTGACCCCGTGAAGTTTGTTAGCCTATAAATCAATCCCCATCCTAATATCAGATTTCCATGATCATTTGCTCTTTGGAAAGCTTATTTAATGCTTTATTGCTAGTGTACAAATCAAAGAGATTGAAGATTGGATTAGTAGTAAAAATAGCAACTAGTATGAGCATACAATCAAATAAATAAGGACAAGCAAACTATATTACAATCAAAACTCAATGTCTATTGATTTTATAGTTGATCAAAATTTGGCATAAAAAACTTAACAATCATTTATATCCTTCCTTGAGTTGGATCTCATTTTTGTTGGTTCTTTTTACATAGTTTGGTTCATGTAATGTGATTTTCTTGGTCGGGTGTCTGCCTTGTAAAACACTCTACATTAAGTCCAAAACTTTAAAGAGGATGAGGTAGATGCTTTAAAGGCCCAAGCAAGCTAAATTAAGGTGCACATGCCTTTGGGTCCAAGGTGGAGTTGCCTAAATGTTGTCTGAGGAATAAGGCCCATTGGAGCCTAATAAGAGAGTTCAAAATACGCTTTCTAGGTATGTATGGGGAAAGTGTGATGGGTTTATTTTTGTGTAATATTTTATGATTAATTTTTATGATTATAATGCTTCACTAGGTATTTATTTGTGTTGTTAACAAAAATTACAGGTTACATCATTTTACAAGGACTTAAGTGTAAAAGAGCGTTAAATGAGTATAAATCCAGTAAAGCACCCTACAACTACTAGATATGCATGCGAGAAGTCAAGAAAATAAAAAAAGATGGTGATTTAATTTTTATGGGGATGAATGTTTAGTTTAATCATGAAATAACACCCATTTAGCCATATTTTATGAAGATAGGGGCTAAGTTGCAATTTCTCCAAGAGTACCTCTTTAAAAACCCTAGGGTTCTCTTATTGAACCCATCTCCACACACCCCAAGCAATAGGAGGAAGTGTTAACCCATCCGTGTGCTCAAAGTGGCTTTTCCACATTGGTAAAGGGTAGGTGATCTTGTTCTTGTCATCATCTCCATCGGGGTTGCTTCTAATGTGAAAGTGGAGGAGAGAATCTAGAGGAGATGCCACACCTTTAACCCTAGCAAGGAGGGACGTCCACCCATGGAAGGAGGCACAATGTTGATATCTCAACTCCTCTCATGTAGGATTCGAGTCATACTTGGTTGTTTTTTTGAGTATTGAAATACATCAATATTTTGTGAAAATCTTAATTGTGTGGTGATTAAATAAATTAGAAAATTTATTTTTATACTATTGTTTCCTTTATATCTTTGAACTCTTTATCTATTTAAACAAAAATATCGTTTTGTTATCTTCAATCATTGTGAATATGTTTGTGGATTGGGCAACACATGAGTTTGGAAGTTCCGAACTATGAGTTGGAACTTTCGAGCCAACCATGTAGAAGTATTAATTGGTGACTAAAGGAAGATTACACTCGGAAGTTTCGAGCAAAGGGCTTGAACTTCCAAACTAGCCAAAGTTGAAGAAGAGCTGACAACTAAGGCATGGTTGAACTCAGAAGTTCCGAATTACACTTTTGAACTTTCAAACCAACCAAAAGAGGAGAAGGAATGACAACTGAGCAGAGGTAGGCTTAGAAGTTCCGAACAAGGTGTTTGAACTTCTGGACTACCCAGGAAAAGGAAGGACCTACGACTAAGGGAGAAGAAAGCTTGAACTTCTGAACCACCCAGGGAGAAGAGAATGCTAGCGACTCAAAGAGAGGGATGCTCAGAAGTTCCGAGCACCTCCCCAGACTAAAGAACCCTCGTTAATCTAATTCTTTGACCTAGGAAAAACTCCATACTACCTTTAACACCTTACAAACCTATTAAGGCTACCCCCAAAGTGCAAGAAAAATACAAGTATCGGAAAAACTCAAAATCGGTATAATGAATCATATTCCAAACGATGCTCTAAAAAGTCTTGACTTAACAGGTGTTCTGAAAAATCATTAATTGTTATAACAGAGCATGTTTTGATCAATGTTTCGAAAAGACTTTGTCTTAACAAATAATGAAATCGTTATAACGATGAGGCTAATTGCTATACTAATTTTATAAAACATTGATTTTATGATTCATTAGGAATAAAACTTATAAAAGAGGCATAAGATTGTAAATTTGAGGTGTCAACAATTTCCTTTGATTTTTAAGATTTTGGAGCACATTTCCCTAAATGCCCATGGGTGAAATGGCTTCCTGAGGGTTCAAAAGTTCCATCACTGTCGTAATAAACATGTTGTTATTTGCATGTAAATATGTATTATATAAGTTTTCTTACTTTAGCCTACATTTATACTTTGTGGTGACTCTATGTTGGGCCCAAAGGCCTATGCTCCCTAATCTAGCTTGCCTTAGTCGGTAGAAGGCTGACCTCGTCCTCTTTAAGGCTTTGTGCTCAGTATAGAGTGTTTTACAAGGTTGAGGTCTGACTCAGCTTTGTAGGCAAGGAAATCACATTAAAGTTCTCTTATCTTTTTGAAGTTTTTTGCTTTTTGGAAAATTGTTGTGACTTGTAGAAAGGACATGATGTTTTGAAAGTAAAAGGTCTGAGCAGAAACATTTCTGGCAATGAGAGGTTGATATGTAGAGTGGAAGAGTGCCCTTGCCCTTGCTCAAGTTATAGCATTGTGGCATTCGCAACCTCTTCTATAGTAATTATTATCATGATTGTGCATGATTTTAGGTTGAAAAAAAAGGTGTGGGCTGCATTTCAAGTATAAATGCTGGCCTAGACTTCTCCTAACAGTATGGGTTATCTCTTTGTTGCCAACAATGTCCTGCACTGATAAAATTTTAATGCTGATCCTTTCTTGAAAAACAATTTAACATAAGTGCCTTAAATTTCGTAAGGCATTTGAACGAAGTGTATTTGAAGTTTTGTGTATCAGCATATGTTACCATGAGATATATCCCAAATTTGGAACATAATTCTTTTACAACCACTTTTTCTTATTTTTGTTATTTTTGTTCTGATTTCATGTCATACTAGTAAAAATTACTGTTTTAGTTGTACTCATCTATGGGGATATTTGAATTTATTAATACTTCTGTTGTTGGTACTTTAATCTAGGATACTGCATATCAATTGGTTTCTGATTTTATGATCTTATTTGTAAGCTTTGTAGTTGGAAAATAATTTTAACCTTTTATTTCAGTGTTCAGGTGCCACACCAAAGTTCTGTGGTCATTTGTAACTTATATAGCTAGACCCTGATTTTAACCTTTTATTTAGTGTTAAGGTACCAAACCACACCACATAATTAGTGCATGGACGTAGAATGATAAACATTCCTAATGCCAATATAGGAATGTAAGGATTGTGAGAGTCATAGAATTCAACATTCTTTTGTGAAATTAGGGTAAAGATGTGAGAGGCATAACTAGGGCACAAACGTGAGCCCTGTGGCAATGTATGCAGCCTAAAAGATGATCCCTACCTGCAATGAAGCTGCAAATTTCACACAGAGAGATAGAAATCACTCTTGGAGTGGCATGTCTAGTGTCCTGGAAGTCTGACCTGGCTTGTCAGGCAGGAGTGAAGGCAGCTTGTGGTGGGAGGGGAGATTTTGGAAAGGTCTGTGGTGGAAGTCTAGCAAAGGATAATGTGAGACAGATCTGTGGTGGTTGTCACCTTGGAATCAAACATCAATGTGTTGTGAAATTTCTCTAACATGTATCAATTTTTAGATTTGTGAAATTGACATTGAAATCAATATCAAAATAGTAATTTTGTCATGGGATGTGGGAGGTTACCCTATGTTGTAAAATAGTATTGTATTAATGTAAGGAATGATGATCATTACTTTGCCAAGAGAGGAATTGCATACTTGAGTGTAAACTCCCAAGGACATGCTAGATTATTGATATGTGGATATCTGAAAATTCATATAATAAAGATATATCTAATAATAATGTCTAATACATATAATAATATCCTATTTAACAAGATTTACATTAGGTTTCAGTTTGATGAAAATAGGAAACTATTGAGTGTTGGACACATACTAAATCTATATAAATATTGAAATAGTAAAAAAATTCAAATTTTGACTTCAAGATAAGGTATAATATAAACATAAGGTTATCATTTTTTGGCATTTATTCTAATTAAAAATGTATATAATCAACATTGATGTTTTTGTAAAAAGAAAACCTTAAAAATGATGATTAAGTATATACCCATTTTCATAATGCAAATCATATTTTTTGGGCAATGAAGGAGGTGGCAAGTCATGAATCAATCACTCATTAGTTGCTCTCCTTGCTGATGGACGTGTTTTTAATTTGTGCTTGTTACTGCTTTGGTTATTTTTTATCACTGAAAAAAATTTCCTATTCTGATTGATATCCATATGCGTATTATTATTATTCATTTAACAGTGTTTCTAAAGTTTTGTGGAGATCTAAACGGGTATTTTTCACTCATGTGCCATTTGACTGGAAGGGCATTGGAAAACCTGAGGCTAAGCAGATTAATCATCCCACATATCTTTGGCCATTGCTACTCTGAGTCCAGAAAAGCTTGCTTCCAATTGCAGAATGTCTTCATGCAGAATTATTGTTCTTATGGGAATTTATTTGTGGAAGCATCAAACACAGACAGGTTTAATCCACTGCACAAGACCAACACGGTGGTTGTCTGTGATGATTCTTTTGCTAGAGGCACTTCAGTGATAAAAGATATCCTGAAATCTCGACTGAGTGGTCCTGAGCTGGAAGCTGTCCTTAATAAGCACAGATTGATAGTATCTGAAAGCTCAGTCTTGACCATTCTGCAACACTATTGCTTTGAGTGGAAATCTGCATTATTTTTCTTCAAATGGGTTTCCAGTCAGCAGGGTTACACACATGGATCCAGAGCTTCAAATGAGATGCTCAATATACTAGGTAGGATGAAACAGATCAAGTTGATGCTACAGGTGTTCAATGAATTACCAAAAGAAAACATCAATCACGGAACATTTGCGATTCTCCAGAGCAGAACATGTGCAGCACATGATGTTGCATGTGCGATAGAAATATTTTACAAAAGAGAGAAGTATGGCATGCGGCCTGATGTGCGGTCATTTCAGGAGCTCTTGATGTCTCTCTGTAGATACAAGCATGTTGAAGATGCTGAGGCTCTTTTCATGCAGAAACAGGCAGAATTTCCACCAGTCTTAAAGACTTGGAATATCATCCTAAATGGTTGGTGTGTATTAGGAAATTATCGTGAAGCTAAACGAGTCTGGAAGGACATCATCTCTTCTGGGTGTACACCGGATTTGTTCACATATGGGACATTCATCAATGCATTGACAAAGGCAGGGAAGCTCACCACTGCAGTGAACTTGTTTAATAAGATGTGGGACAAGGGTTGCCATCCAGATGTAGTGATCTGTAATTGCATAATTGACTCATTATGTTTCAAGAAAAAAATCCCCGATGCTTTTCGTGTATTCGATGAAATGGGCAAGCGTGGTTGTCTACCTAACGTTGGGACTTATAATTCTCTCATCAAACATACTTGTAGAATCAGGAGGATGGATAAGGCCTATGAACTCTTGGAAGAGATGGAACAGAAGGGTTGCTTGCCTGATGTTAGAACTTACATCTACTTTCTCAAAACGACAAAGAATCCAGATGAAGTTTCTGTATTGCTCAAGCGCATGGGCATGACCGGGTGCAAGATTGATATAAACGTCTGCAATTTACTCTTGAATTTGTTCCTCCGTTGGGATCACTACAGTGGCGTGGAATCTCTTTGGACCGAGTTGGAAGAAAGCAGCCTGGGCCCAGACCGGCGCTCCTACACTGTCATGATACATGGACTTCACCGTAAAGGAAAGTTCGACCATGCTTCAAGGTATTTCGGTGAAATGCAGTCCAAGGGAATGATACCAGAGGCGAGGACTTTTGCATTAATCCAAGACATCGAAGAAAAGACAGGTGAAGCTAATAATAATGTACGGGAGATGAAAGCTTGTGAACTTTGGGATGGTTTATAAACAAATATGATTAATAGAGTGTTAGTAGACTATACTGAAGTTGCTCTATGAGGGTTTTTCATCTACATTGGGGCCCCTTGGGTGGAATTATGAGATGACACTGTTTTGTCTCTGGCTACTCCATTCTGGTTGGCCCCAGTGGGGCGGTCTTTTTCGAAATGACTAGAGAAGATGACTATCCTCGGTGCCATCAAGAACACCGTGCCTCTCAAGGATCGTGTCTTCCCAGTTGCTGTCCACAGTCAGTTTGTGCTTCTCAAGTTTGTGAATCATGATGATTTTGTTAATGCTCCAAGTAAGGAGAAGTTGTGTATTCAAGGGAGAAAGATGCCAGTATTTTGCTAGATCTTGACCTTTTCTTGCCAATATGGATCTACCTACCTAAGTTACAAGCACACCTGCAGGCCCCCACTGTAGTGAAAGCCATTGTCTCCTCCTTTGGTAAATTTAGGTGTCCTCATTATGTGTTGTGGGTGTTGTAAGGTTCATACTGTTGTGTTGTCGAACCTTGAATTGGGAGAGCAGCCACCACTCGAAAGTGGTTACCTTGTAATATCATTTCCATCTTATCACCATAGCTCCTCCATCCTCACATTCCTATTTCCTACGATCATCTAGTCGTAAGAAATTACTCAACAATATGGTATGAAAGCCTACCAATTCACAGATCGATGGCAAACACGCAGTTGGTAGACATCATCTGGAGCATCGAGGTGAAGCTGTTACGAAAATACCTTTTTATGTAATGGATTTTGATGATGTCAAAAAGGGATATAATTTGCAATGTAAAATATTAAGCATACTATGTGGAGTCTCGTGAAGATGAAGAACTGAATGAAGATCCCACAAGAATGATTTAAAGGCTCAATGTGCTTACACTTCAAGATCACTTAAAAGAAAGTGTGTAAAAGAAAAGGTACGTATGAGTCATGAAGACCAAAGTTTAAAGATCAAGGCTTAAAGACATGAAGACTCAAGGTGAAACTAAAAACAAGAAAATCTGAAATTAAAATAAGAAAATATAGAATTAAAATTGGAAAATCCCAAATTAAAATGGAAAATCCAAACTCATACCCGAAAACCCAGAATTAAAACCGGAAAATCTGGCATTAAACCCAGAAAATCCGAAATTAGAAACAGGAAAATCCGAAATTAAAAACAGGAAAATCCGAACTCCTACTAGGTTACCCAATCCTAGAATCGGGTCACCCCATACTAGAATTGACAAACCCAACACTAGAACTGCAAACCCAACTTCTCAAACCAAGAAACCCAAACATAACTGAGCATCATAGTCCAAGAATTATTTCATCTTGCACAGAAAAAATTAGATATGCATTTTTCCAAAAGAATAGAATTTCGATTTTTTACTAAATTAGCTTTTGACTTTGTCCAGTGTATTTTGAAATGTCATGTCTTCTAAATGAAATTTTGTTTTTAGACTGAAAGATAGGGATTTATTTTGATAGAAGACAAACAACTGAAAGGAAAGATTTCAGAATATCAAATGGAATTCTAAACTAAGATAGCTCGCCCGTAAAAATGATTGTTGGGTAAAAACAAATTACAAAGTCAAATTCGGAATTCTGTTCTAGGCGAAAATATAGTCAATAGATACATTGATCTTTCTATAAATAAAGTCCTTAATTCTACCCAAAACTTACCTTACAAGTTTGGTTGAGGTGTTAGACTATAAACACCTGGTTGATTGGGGAGTTGAACCATAAACTATTGTTTGTAGTTGGTTAGAGTGTTCAACCAAAAACACTAACTTGTAATTGATTTATAGTGATTTAGTATAGACTCAAGTTTGTATAGTTTGGGAGTGGACATACTTAATTGGGGAATCACCTAAAAGTCTCTTGTGTGTTTTATTTCCATCACTTGTATTTCATCTGAGCACATACTTGTAATAATTCATACAAATTAAAAAACATGCTATTCACCCTCTAGCGATTGTATCGATCCTTTCAATTGTCATTAGAGTCTAGTTCATTTTTATTGATCTATCAATCACAAAAATAATGGCCGCAAGATTGATTGATGGACAAAGCATCAAATGATTACCCTTCTTCGATGGTAACAATTATGATTATTGGAAGTATAGGATGACTATGTTCCTTAAGTCCTTGGATGTGACTTATGGAACGTGGTTGTGAATTCATTCCAACAACTCCTTTTGCTACCTAGATGGAAGTACAAAAGAAGTTGATTTAACTTGACAATAAAGGGTTGAACACCATTTTTTGCATTATCTTCTGAACAGTTCAATAAAGTGTCAACATGTACAACCAAAAACCAAGTTTAGAAGTTGCTGGAAGCCATCCATGAAGGCACTTTTCAAGTTAAACAATCAAAAATAAATCAATTGATACATAAATATGAATTGTTTAAAATACATGAAAATGAATTTATTTTTGAGATGCATGGAAGATTTTAGGATATAATAACTGGCCAAAAGGGTTTGGGAAAAGAAATTTCTATGCAAGAATAGGTACAAAAAATTTTACGAAGTTTGACGAGTGAGAGAAGAAGACTACTGCCATAGAGGAAGTTAAAGACCTGACAATATATAGTTGGAAGATTTGATAGGGAACCTTATTGCCTATGAGGTTTAGATGAAAGCTTAAAAAGAGGAGAATGTTGAATCCTCAAAGTAGGCAGAGAAGAAAAAGGAGATTGCCTTCCAAGTGATGATGATATGTTGTCCTCCTTAACTGAAAATTTAGAAACTTCAATAAGGAAATTCATGAAGAAAGGAGGAAGCTCAAAAGATGAAGGTCTAATGTGCTATAATTGTAATAAAAAGGGACACATTAAGAATCACTATGCCCTCTCGAAGAAAAAGGATGATAAGGAAGAAAGGAAATTTGATAAGAAGGATGTTAGGATCGATCACAGTCACTAGAGGGGAGTGAATAATGATTTTTCAAACTTTCAAAAGTTTTTGTATGAATTTAATTGAAATACGAAATAAACAAGATGTGAATAATCGATTCGATGCGAAAACAAAACTGAATAACTCACAAAAAAACTAAGTACGAAATTCAAAGTAAAATGCAATGGAAATAAAACACAGAGATTTTTAAGTAGTTCATCAATCAGCTATGTCCACCCTCAAGCTTAAGAAGCTTGAGCCTAATCTAATCACTATCAAAACGATTACAAATCAAGTATTTATAGTCAAACACCCAACCAACTACAATAAAGGTTTGTGGTCACACCCTCTAACCAATCAACATAGGAGTTTGTGGTCATACTCCCTAATCAACTAAGAATTTATGTCGAATCCTTCAACCAACCAAAGATTTAAAGTCAAATCCTTCAACCAACAAGGATTTAAGGTTGAATCCTTCAATCAACAAGGATTTAAGGTCGAATCCTTCAACCCACCACTCCAAAAGGAGTACCTACATGTGTTTTAGTTCGAATACACGTCAAACCAAACAAGAGAAACGAAACCAATTTCTTACAATCCAATCAAAACAAGTTCACTTTGAAGGAGCGAAGAATTCGAATTTTAAGCTTTAGTGCCTTCAAGATCTCCTTCCATTGAAGCACGAAAATTTCTCAAACTAAGTCTAAGACAACTAAGTCTAAGACATGATCACCAAAGCTATGAGAAGGAGAGTGAAAATTCATGAGTGAAAGATGTGTATTGTGCTCCTATTTATAGATGCAAAATTAATCCAATGGCTAGTCCAAATTTGTTATAACGATTTTCCTATATAAAATCATGGATTTAAAATCTAATCTTAAATGGGTAAATATTTTGAAAACATTCCAAAGTCATGAATAATCTCAATAAATCATTATATCTTAAGTATCCAAAATTACGAATAGATTATTTCTCAAATTAAATATCTTTCAAAAACTTGCCTAAGTGTAAATTCCTGAATTTATAGGATTTACCCTTTCAAATGGAATTATTTTTCATTTCGGAAATTAATTTGGAATATGGAATTATATTCCATTTTTTTCTGAACTTAATTTGGAATAATGTTTTACTAAAAAATGGTTATCCGAAATTGACTTGGGAGGAATTTCTAAGATCAATTGCATTACAGGGAAATTCGGATAACCATTCGGATATCTGAATGATGTTCCAATTTTTTTTTTTTTTTGTCTAGGTCTATAAGGTGTAGATATGCTTAATTCTATGGGTGACAACCTAAGGAAATATTTTTGGGTTTAAACATTACAAGGTGTCCGGAAGGTTTAGGGTAAATGTCCCATGGTGGCTGTAATGTTAGGACTTACTGAAAATTCTATGGCTCTAAACATTATGCAGTGTCTAGAAGGTTTAGAGTGAACATTCTGTGGAGGCTGTAATGTTTGGGTCTGAGTAGGATTACTTAGTGAAAATATTGTGGCCCTAAACATTCTGAGGTGTCCGGAAGGTTTAAGTTGAACATACTATAGAGGCCGTAATGTTTAGAGGGAAGAGAGAAAAATTGCCAAAATCATTATAACAAAATGAAGTTTCGTTATACAATGTTCCTAGAATGTTTAAATTAAACATTCCGCAGTGTCCAAAAGGTTTAGGTTTGTGTGAGATGATAAACTACCAAAATCGTTATAACGAATTTAATTTTGTTATACCATTTTTGTTCTGCTTATGTTGTACTAGGTATGCTCTAACATACTAAGTGTGTGACTTAATCTAGTGATCAAACATTTTGTGCAATAACTTCTCTCGTGGCTTTTCTTTGTCCTTTCATGGCTTCGTCATCTTTATCTTTAATTTTTGAAATTTCTTTGACTTTCTATCTTCATATATTTCATTCTTTTTTTTTGACTTTATATCTTGACTTGATTTTTTCATGTCTTTATTTACTCCATGCCACATTATTTGATATCATCAAAACCTAAAGAGGGTGAGTTCTCAACAAAGGAAAGGTTCAAGAGAGCCTTGAAGAATAAGCCAACATTTGTTTCATGGCATAAGAAGAAAAGGTAACCTCCAAACCTTCTTCAATATCTAGTAATGATGATAAAGTATGTAATTATGATGAATTAAAGAATACATTCTTGAAATTGCATGAGAATTATAGATTGTTAAAAAGAGATCTTAAAAAACAATCTACATGTGTTGATGAATTGCAATAAGAAAATGATTCGCTATATCCATATCTGATAATGATGATGAAGTATGTAAGTATGATGAATTAAAGAATACATTTCTAAAATTGTATGAGAATTATATGTTGAGCACTCATCCTCTGTAAGTTTTGATGATGTCAAATTGATGAAAACTTGAAGAACATAGAGATTAAAGAAACATGAAGATCAAAGATTAGAAGCAAAGCATGAAGGGCCAAAATTAGTAGTCAAGCATGAAGGATGAAGATTTGAATATGAAAACTCAAGAATACAAGCATAGAGCACCAATGACTATGAAACAAAAGGTGGGGTGAACACTTAGTCACCACACTTAGGTTCATTCACTTAAATTTAAGTCCTTACCTAGTTAAAGCCACTTAGAGAATATCTTTATAATGAATGACCCTCTATCGTTACAATGATTTCTATTAAAACACTTAGGTACCGGAACTTCACAAAATTGTTATAATGGGAAGCCTTTTCGTTATAATGAATTTATTACCTATAAAAATTCCTAGAAAAATCATAGGAAAACCTCTTGCCAAGGGATACCATGGGCTAACATTTTTTCATAGGCAAGACATTCTCTGAAGAATTAATTTCATTATAATGATGGAAAATTTCATTATAACGAAATTACTTCCTACACTACACTTAGAGGAAAATCCTAAGAAAATTCATAGAAAATCCAAAAAAATGATTTTCACATAGGATTTTGGGTTTTCACCTTCTGGGCACCAAGTTTACCGATTTTACACATTTCTAAGTATACATGAAAATCGTTATAATAGATGTTATATTCATTATAACGAACCTTTTTCCCAAAACACTTAGAATGGATCTCATGCAAATCGTTACAACAACCTTAGGATCGTTATAACAAGCATTCATCCTAGAACATGAAGGACTAATTTTCCATATTTTTGTTATAACGGTAGGCCCTAATGTTATAACAATTTTGTCATCCGTTGAGATAGTAATTTTCAAAACATAGATTGGAATAATGAACGTTATAACAATCATTTTAACTGTTTTAGAAAATATGACCATTGAAAAAAATGTTATGATCCTGTAGAAATATGATAAATTAAGCAATCTAAAATCAATCAACTTGTACATAAGTATGAACTTTTTAAGATGCATAAAAATGAATCCATCTCCCAAATGTATAGTCATTTTTGGGATATAATCACTAGGCTTAAGGGCCCAAGAAAGGAAATTTCTATGTAAGAATAGGTACAAATGATCCTGTGAAGCTTAACAAGTGATTGGGAGAAGACTATAGCCATCGAGGAAGCAAAGGACCTTACAACATACATTCTTGAAGAGCTGATAGGAAACCTCATGACTTCCAAGATCCAGCTAAAAGCCTCTCAAGAAGAGGTCGAATCTGCCAAGAAGGCAGAAAAGAAGAAATAAATCACTTTCCAAGTGGAATCTAGTGAAAGCAAAAGTGATGGAGATGATATAGTCTTGCTTGCAAGGAAAATCAAAAAATATGCAAGGCTAAGGAAATTTATGAAGAATGAAAAAGAGAGAAGATCCAAGGACAACCCTCCTCAGTGCTACAAATACAATTAAAAGGGATATATCAAGAAGCATTGTCCCTTGCTAAAGAAGCATCAAGGGAAAGAGGAGAGACGATATGAGAAGAAAGAAAGATTCAAGAAGGTCTGGGAATTAGTTGAGAAACCCAAGGAGAAATCAATAATTGGTACAAAATGGATATTTAGAAATAAGTTAGATGAAGAAGGTAGAGTAGTGAGACATAAGACTAAACTTGTTGTACAAGGATATAATTAACAAAAAGGCATCATACAGGAAAATAAGTCTTTTGTGATGACCATAACTAAACTATTAGACTTTCATTAAACTCCAATTCTGCACCAAGCCATATAGTCATTGGTACGATGGAATGGCAACTAGACTATTGGTAGCTCATTCTAGTAATACCCGTTAAGTATCAAATTAGTCATTACAATAGAAAACCTGTATAAAACGATCTTAACCTTTCTGGGACTATCTTCATAGAAGAAAAAAATCACTAACAATTGTGTGCTTCAAAGTCCTCATGCTCAAAGCTCTCATCTTGACAATCTTCACCACACCAGAACAAACTGCTAATCCATTTGAAATAATTGCACAATTGCATTTGTTATTTTCTTTCATTGAGTTGTGATTTGGCTCTTATTTAGGTATTTTTTCATCTTTGTGTTTCGATCTCAAAACAAAAAGAAGGATTAATCTTTTGGTTAAGAAAGAGGGTTGATTGAGTATGCAACCTAAAGACTTAGTTGTGGGTCTAAGTGTTTCTACCTAAAAACACTTGTTTGGTTGGTTTGTTGTGTTTCAACTTCAAAACACAAGGTGTGTCTCTATCATTAATTGAAGGGATTGCTGGTTGACGTATTGGCCCTTGAACATATAATTGGATGAAGTGTTGTACTATAGATACTTGTAAAAGTTGGTGTTAAATCTGTAAAAGTATTGATTGTAATATTAATCATTACATTGGATTAGAATAGGTTCAAACTTTCTATACTTGGAGGTAGACATACCTTATTAGCTAGGAAACCACTTAAAAATTCCTCATGTTCTTTGTGATTTGATTACTTTTCATGTCTTACATCTTTTACATCTTTACTCAAAATAAACTCCATAAACTGCATTAATTGTATTATGTATTAATAAATATTATTAACCGAAAAAAAATTCACTATTCACCCTTTTGAAGCAATTCTAACACTCTCAAACTTATGCTTTAGCCTACTTCACTATAACTTAGTTTTGTTACATGTCAACACCCAGCTTATACTTCCCTAGTCACAAGGGAAAACCAAATGCTAAGGTAAAAACACAACAAATCAATCAAATATTTCTATGCATTCCTTTCTCTTGAGAATATATGTTGAAATGAAGCTTACAAAAAACAAACTTTGAAGAAATTCAATGAGCATAAAAGATTTCTACGAGTTTTCAATAATACTTCAATTTTGCAAGACTTGTTGCTAACGAAATAGGATGAGATATTTATAACTGAAGTCCTGGCAATCACCTTGTAATGACTAGTTTTGTGCAAAATAAATTAAAGAATTCAGAATCATTAATCCATTTTTCCTTAACGACTAGTTTTCGGAGAAAAACGGGTTATAGCCATTAATCCATCCAATATCCAAAATTTACTTTTCTGGTTCTCAGTTCAATCGGTAACTCAATTTTAGGATTATATTGCTAACACAATTCGACTATAACAGCTAATTTTCAAGTTTTGTCTAGGTTATGAACGTTAATCCTTTTAATCAATCTGAAATCCACTCACTTTAATTTTAGGTATTTTGGTAATCCATTTCACAAATCGGTAATCCATTTTATCTTAACCACTAGTTTCCAGGTGAAACAAATCTTAACATTACTCTGAAACCTAAGTTTGAAGTCTACTATCAAAAGAAAATGTGAAATCATTATTTTAGATTTTACAATCATTAGTCCATTTTGAGATAAGATTGCCTAATTACCTGTGTTCTTTGGGATCATTGATTCGATACTAATATTTGATTCCTTGGACCTGAAAACATTAATTTAAAGAATAATCCAATTTAATCTAGGGTAGATTTCCTATGTAGTGGCCTTATGAATTATGAATGGCTCTAAGTTTTAGATGGGATTTTTATTTAGGAGAAATAACACATTGCAAATTATTCTATGGCACTATATTGCACTTCATGATCTCCTCTTTTGATCTTCATTGCACAATATATTTCTTGATTTTTTCATATGTTCTACAAGCTCTCTTCTTTATTTTCAATCTTATTGCTAGTCTTTTATCTTCATTCTTGCAAAAGAAAACTTAGACAAAATACAACTAAGTTCTAAATCATTAAAATATTAAAAGGCATTTTACTAACAGATTCTCCGCTCACTTCAAATAAATTTTCCATTTATTTTCATCCTCTACCATGAGCTTTCAAGGTTTAATACATGGAGAAACTCATGGAAGCGGCAAAACTCTGAAATTCATACAATCCAGAAAACCATTCCTGAAGAAAATATTTCAGAAAAAATTACCAAGGTTAATCAAAAGGTATATTAATGACCTTTCATTGTAAGAGGTAACTACCAAAATGGCTGAAAATTTCTCAAAATCAACAGATAAAATTGTAACCGAGAAGGCAAGCATTGATATAAGCATCTTGATATGTAGTTGTGCCTTTGATTTGGTAGTAAATTATTACCCATATAAAGAACAAATCAGATCAGAAGTTCTATTTCCAATCATCGGTAGCACTGCTGAACCAACAATACCCAGAAAAACTCAGCTGCTTAGAACTTGGTGGGTTCAAATAATTCCGTTGTACAGATGTGTCTCTGTGAAGTTACAAAATGATGAATCATCAGTCAAACAACTAAATTGACAAAGAAACCACTAAAGTGGTGTGCTGGTGGTTGAGGAAACTTCCTTAGATTTAAAAGTCAACTTCTACTCAGACAATACTATTCAAAAAAACAAATATATTGGCAAAGTACATGCTTGTCTTCTATGCTGCCTGCCCACGAGAGACTAAATCATCAGGTAACTGCATGGAAAACTGTTGGTGTTCATCAACAGCTCACGAGAAACTAAATCATTGCCTGCCCTTTTTCACTCCTTTCATCCTCTTTCATTTATCTGAGCAAAAGGATTAAAACCTTAATCGTCAGGATCCATATCTTCGTCCTGTTCTGATGGCCTGCCGTAAACAGATTTACCCTTTTCTTCAGATTGCATTTGCCCTAGAATGTCTGTGCCATCTTCTGGTAACTTATTATAGGCATCAGTATCATCTTTTAAAGTAGAAGTCCCAACGGAACCTTGTTTGATATCAAGCATCATCCCTTCTGGGCACTCATCCATGGTCTCTTCAGAAGCAGGAGCTGAGACAGCATCAAACTTGGATATACTGCAAGAACACTCTGGAAATGGGTGTGAAATGAAAGACACAGGCTTTGACATCCGAGACTGCATTACTAGACCTTCAACACCCGTACTCTTACTTAGATGATCCCTGACTGAAACCGTCCAGTTCCGTTTTGCATAATACATATGATCCCTAATAGTGTCAAATAACTTGGTGATAGTTTTTCTGAAAAAGGTTAAAAAAAAACAGCAAGTTAGTATGTGAAATAGAAAAGAACCGAAAGAGAATCCAACTCAAATAGTTTTCTTGTGAAAATAAATATTTATAGATAGGAGCTTGACCAATGACAACCATAAAAGTTTAACAAGACCACAAGCAATAACATAGAAAATGTGGCCACACTTTGGTTCCATTCCCGCCACAAATACTTGTGCTTAGCTTCCAAAGGCCAATATCATGCTTAAAAGTTGGGATATGATTTACAAAAAGCTCTGAAAATTCCTCACAAGTCACTCTGAGTCGATGAATTTGTGACTTGTAAAGAAAAACAATAAATTTGAATTATTTGAAAACAATTTCAAAGTTCTACACAACAGTGCATTTTCTTCCCAGCTAAAAAAAAAGAAATTACCTATCTGGACGGAATGTGACACTAACTGATTTTCGGTACAACCTATGGCCCATGACTAAACTGGAGAAATCAGGCCAACCACTACCATCATTGTTGAAACCGGGAAAGAATGCATCAGCTTCAACAGAAACATAATAATCAAGAGCATCCCATAGCAGTCTATGAGCTTGCATTCTTAGATCCATAAGTGTGGGCTCTGGTTCTTTATCACTCTCCGCAATCCACCCATACCAACCCTCCTTCTCATGCTCATAAACTGGTCTGGATGGAGGAGGGGGAAGAGGCCTGGGCCTAGGGCCAGCTTTCTTCCACTTGTCAATGAGTTCCTTCTCACTTTTGACTGGAGAAGTCCTCGGGGGGCTTGGAGAAAGAGGTGACTCATGGCCAATTAGTTTGGCCAAATCATTTTGGCTGCACAAAGAAGTGCGGTCCAAGAGATTGATATATAATGCACGTAAAGGTATGAGAATCCTTTGCCCACCAAATGTCTGTGAACCAGCCAAATATATAATTGTATTTGGGGAATAACCCAGTGCTCGAAGAAGAAGACCTACCTGCAATCATAAAAACAATTTCAGCATTCAAACTACGTGAACATATCTAAAAAAGACCAGAAAAAGAAAATAGTAAGGTGCAATATGAGCTTTTTTCTGCTCAGTGCCCATTATTAGAAACTCCATGAGTGAAATGCTTTGACACAACCCAACAAAATAAAATTTTAAACATCCTAAATTGGTCAATCATTGAATCAAACTTTATTTGAAGCACTCAAACAAAGTTCTGTTGTATGTTGTAAGGCTTCCACATTCACCGCTTATGTTTTCTAGACATGTAGCAACTCTATCAATTGTTATGGATGTTTGCATCTATTACTGTATCTTTCATCAGATATTCCTTTTCCGATGAAGTTTCACGTCATCAACATATCAAAATTAATTTATTGATATGAAGGATGGTAAGGACAAGTTTCCAACAAAATCTTCAAAAAGGGCAAATTGCAATCCTTGTTCCAAATAAAGTGATAGGCTAAAACTCCCAGCTTGCAGCATTTTCTGTTTCAAGAAGTAAACTTCTAAACATATAAATAGTCTAAAGACTCTAACTTGTCTTTCATTTCAGTCAATTGATGCTAAGATGGATAATTTCATTAGTTTATCAGTTATTTCACTAATCAGTAAGTATACAACATTTATGATTTAGCCTATGTGCTTATTTTGACTTTTCTACTTCTTTTGATAATGGTAGAAGTTATTACATTCTCCAAGATTTGAATCTCAGTGAAAACTACAAATACCGTTATTTCTGACCAATTGAATTATTGCAGTCAATTTTATTTGGATTTTTCCACTTGATTGAAGTCAATATTGACTGAAACCTGGAAATCATTTACTTTGCCTTTTCTGTATCTGCCTTTTCTAAGTCTACTCACAGCTGTAGGTCCTTTGTCTTTTATGATTTAGTATATTTTTCTTTTTACTGCTCAACCAAAAATACAAATAGTGACATAAAGAGATATTGGCATAGTACTTCATGTTCGAATCAAATGACTTCATTAGAGAAGAAGTGAAAATTTTTCTTTTTACTGCTCAAAGAAAAATACAAACAGTGACATAAAGAGATATTGACATAGTACTTCTTTGGTACAATACTTTTTATTAAGATCGAACGACTTCATTGGAGAAGAGATGAATGGTAAAGTTTGATTGATTTTAATAAGTTTAAACTTTAAAAGATTAAGTCAAAAAATCAATTCTAAAATAAAGCTCAAACCACAAAACACATAGAGAATCTATGGTAGTTCACCCAAAATTGGGTTAGTCCACTCTTCAAACCTTTGCATGAAATTTTTCCACTATCTTTAAGTGTTTTGCAAGTTCACACTTAAACTTGCAAAAAATTAAGGTACAAAAGTATAATTTCTCCCTTATATTAGTAAATCAAAATAATTAATAACATCCATATTTCTACTCCTTTTTGTCGTTACCAAAAATAAACAGTTAAGTAACAAAAAATTAAGGTACAATACTATAATGAAAGATATAAAATTAACTCAGATGATCTTTTAAATATTCAGAGATTTCAAATAACAGACTCTTAACTTCTTTTATTTGTTCAAACTGATTCTGAATCTAATATTTCATCAATTTGTTGTCATCTTTTAATCGATTTAACTTTTCAAGAAGTGCATCAAAATTTATAGTATTTATGCTGACTTGTGCAATTTCTGTCTTAAGGTTAAGCATTTTTGCTTCATTGATTTGAGCCAGGCAACATTTCGCAATTCTTTTCCTGCACTCAAATTCCATAACTGTAATAGGTTTCACTTTCATAACCCTAGATTTAAATTAACTCAGATCAATTTTCAACTTATTCAATATCTCAGGAAAAACACCACAATAACACAATTTGGTTCTAACATTCCTAATGTGATGCATGAAGATTTTTACCCAATTGATCTTTGATTTCAGTAAGAATAATAAACATAGGGTTGTACACATTAAAATTTAACTCATCACTATTTCCTTTCTTCAGGAAGAAACTATTTGCTAAGATCAAATCAAGAAATTTTGCTGTGGGATTTAACTGATATATTTTTGTCAATTTCTCTAAATAACTAGTTTCCATAGCTAATAGCTCATTCATTTTCTAAGTATTCTAATTTAAAGAATTTAAAGAACAAAATATATCTATACCAGATGGAGTTTCCAGAAAAATTCCAATGGATTCTTTGGATATCTGGAATGCTTTAGATCTAATCCACCCTTCAATATGAGTACTCTTAAAACTAGCATTTGCATAAAATTTAGGAGCTAATCCCTTATAGAACTTGTGAAATTTCTGCTCTAAATGAACTACTATCCCTTGAACTTCAAATAATTGTCTAATATCATCTAAATCTTGAAAACTTACATGTCTACCAAACATCTCCATTTTTGAATATTTATGAAAAGTCTATTCAACTTCAGCACTACGAAATTTAACAGGACTTAAATTAGGTTGAGGCTGAGATTCATTTACCTGTCTTGTTTTCAGCATTTGAATCCTGTACATTTTTCTGTGAACTAGGACGTCTAGGGGGGTTTCTGCATTAGAAAATAGTGAGAAAAGATACGAAATGGAATTTGTGAAAATTAAATTTCCATCAATGAGGTGCTTGTGCCACTAAAAGTCCTAATGGGAAATTTTTTCTCATGGGAAACTTTTGTATAAGGGGAGATGAGAAACTTTTACCCACTCCCACCCTTGAGAAACGAGGGAAAAAAAGAAGACACATCTGTTCATTTGCATATCATCGCTTGTGTCTACCTGCTTGCTCAGATCTGTTGACAAAACCCTTGCCTGCTCATTGCATGTGCCCACCTACTTGTTGCTCGTGTTCACCCACAGGTTGAAGAAACCCTTGCCCACTCACTACTCATGCCACCCCCTTGCCTTCCTAACCTTGTCCTTGCTGGAAACATGGAAAATCTCCCTATTCAATGGGTTCTCTGACATTGGAGAAGAAGAGTTGGATGAATGAAAAGAAAAAAAGAAGAAAGGGTAAAATTGAAGATTAGGAAATGGGTTCCCCTATGTGCAATTCCATCGTGGGTTTCAAAGATTAGAGAATAGGTTCATCTCTAAATCATTGTGCAACAGTACATCTAGGTTTCAGATTTGGGGTGTACGTAGCTAAGGATTTCGAAAGAAGAAATGGTTAGGGTTTTCAAGTTTTTGGAAGGATTATTGAGAAAACCAGCTGAAGAGGTATATATATCAAGTTGGGTTTTGCTCTTTCATCAGTCAAATTGAAAAAATCATGAATATATTAAAGATGTCTAAAATTGCGAAATTAAATTAAATAATTAAAATCTTGAAACACCCCTATAAAAATGCTTAAATGCTTTGAAAATATTCATGAGAAGAAGATTGTCTAACTTCATAACTCATCAGTTCATTTCAAAGTTTCTCTTAGTTTTCATTCTCTGAACTTTCTCCTCAATAATGAAATTTCTTAATATCCTTAATTAGGAGAACTTATATACTATTTTTCACTTCATCTTTCATATAATCAATTTGCAAGTGTCTTATGTGTGTACAATGTCAATCTAAGAATTTTTGAATTTCAAATTAACCTTAAGCACCTTTATAATAAGATTTTATGATATTATTTTTCTTATATAGATATTAAGGAGATATTTCATAGACTTTCTTGACTACCCTTAAAACAAGTTTTAGGCGAACGACTCTTAGATAAAATGACCTTAAGACATTAGGTGTTAAGACACCCCTTCAAACTTAATTGCTCAAATAACCAAAATCACATATTTGAAATTTTTGTTTTCCATTTGCTTCGATACTATATGTTTAAAGAGAGATTTCATAGACTTTTTTGATGACCTGTATGATGAACTTTGGGTCAATGATTCCTAAGTCAAACGACCTTAAGACACTAAGTGTTAAGACACTCTTGTGAACTTAATTGCTTAAGCAATCAAGGTTACATTTTTGAAATTTCATTTCTCCTTTTTAGTAATATTATTTATATATATAACCATAAAGAACACTTTTGGTGTTAATAATATCTATAATCAAGGATTGGTTATGTAAAAGTATATAAGCATCAACCAATAGTCTTGATGAGGCTATGTTTCAAATTTTCATCCTCACATAAAGTGTCCTGAGATTTTCCTTCTATTGAATTAATTCTTTGAAGTACACTAGAAAGTCACCCAACCACGTATGACAAGTTACTTTATTTTAGGATAATCAAAAACAATCATTACATACTTATAAACGCAAGGAATTCAATTTTCCCGAAAAACTAATTAAACCAAAACAAAGAAAATTTATTTAGCTATAGTTTTCGAAATAGAAGCAAAGCAACAAAAAAAAGTAATAACCACTTTATTTAGTATTATTATTGATTTTATTAACAGAATATCATCATTTGACCACCAATAAAGAAAGGGTTAAAAAAACGTGTCTTTTATGATTGTTTCCGGTGTATATGATAATTCCTACAAAATAAAAAATTAGCTTACTCATTGGTATAACTGAAAAATCCAATGTTAAGTGTACCAAGAATCAATGGTTTAATCAATATAGACTCGCTAAACCCATTACAAGGAAACATCACTTAGGCGACAAATGCCTAAGTCCCTTCTAATTTTACTGAATTCTCTCATCTAGTGGTTTAGTGAAAATATCAACCAGTTGCTTCTATGATGAAACAAATTTTAACTCTTGAATGCAGTATAAAATTTTAAGATAAATTAATTACACTATTGTAAGAAAATTTGAGTAGGATCAAACTTAACTTCATAGTCTTTCATGGTTTGTCTCATCTATAAAATCTATACATAACATAATGCAGTAATAACATACTCTGCTTTTCTAGAAAGAGAGCTACACAATCTTGTTTCTTACTAAACCATGGAATTAAGGAAATTCCTAATATTTGACATTCAACAAAATCTGCATCACTATATTTTACTAATTTAAGTGATCTATCATTAGAGTAAAACAATCCAAAATCTATAGTATTGTGTAAATATCTGTTTCTTTTTTAACAGCAATTAAATGAGATTCTTTAGATTATACTTGAAACATACTACAAGTAATGAGATTCTTTAGATTATACTTGAAACATACTACAAGTAAAAACATTAAACATAATATCAAGTCTACTTGTTAAATACAATAAGGCACTAATCATACTTTTAAAATTTTTGGTATCAACATCTTTTCCTATTTTATCTTCATCCAATTTAATTAATGTACTCATAGGAGTACCAATAGACTTACAATTTTTCATATTAAACATTTTTAACAAATCTTTGGTATATTTTTCTTGCCAAATGAATATATCATGATCCATCTGTTCGATGTGTAAACCAAGAAAATAAGTCAATTTTGTTAGGATCAAAATCAGGCAATGGATAGTGGTTTTTAATTGATTTTAACAAGCTTAATCAAAATCGTTATAACGATCCTAAGGTCATCATAACGATTTGCATGAGATCCATTTTAAGTGTTTTGGGTAGAAGGATTGTTATAATGAATATAGAATCTGTTACAACGATTTTCATGTATACTAAGAAATATGAAAAACCAGTAAACCCGATGCCCAGAAGGTGAAAACCCAAAATCCTATGTAAAAATCATTTTTCTGGATTTTCTATGAATTTTTTCAGGATTTTCTTCTAAATGCAGTGTAGGAAACAAATTCGTTATAACAAAAATTTCCATCGTTGTAACGAAATTAATTCTTCAAAAAATGTCTCACCCATGGTATCCATCGGTAAGAGGTTTTCCAATGATTTTTCTAGGAATTTCTATAGGTAATAAATTCATTATAATGAAATGACTTCTCATTATAACGATTTTGTGAAGTTCCAATACCTAAGTGTTCCAATAGAAATTGTTGTAACGATGAAGAGCCATTCATCATAATGATTTTCTCTGAGTAAGCTTTAAAGGTGTAAGGTCTTAAATCTAAGTGAATGAACCTAAGGGTAGTGCCTAAGTTTTTACTTATCCTTTTGTTTCATACTCATTGGTGCTTCATGCTTGTATTCTTGAGTCAATCTTCATTCTTTATGTTTGACTTCCAATTTTGGCACTTCATGTTTAACTTCTAGTCTTTAATCTTCATGCTTCTTTAATTTACATGTACTTTAAGTTTTCATCAATTTGATATCATCAAAACTTATAGAGGATGAGTTCTCAACGATCTCTTCCTTTTTAATGATGTCAAAAAATATACCTTAGAAATCATATATGACTATCTCAATTACATATTTCTCCCCCTTTACATAAGATTTCACCCCCTTTTTGACATACATAAAAAATGGTGGATATTACATGTTGCACATTCCCCTAGTACAACAGATATCTAAAAAAAATTGGAAAGCTTCCCTTGGATGAAAGGTCCTCCTGCAATAGTGCACTCCCCCTAGCTAAAGACAGTCTAACAAAAGCTTGAAAGGTACATTAGGCATTCAACCATGGAATTGTTAAGCATTCAACCAATAGTTGTAGTAAAAGTATTTAAATTAGACAACATTCAGATGATCATTAATATTCAAAGAACATTACAACCATTCAAATAACATCACAAACTCAAACAAGTGTAGACAATGTCAAAGAATAGAACATGACAATCATTCAATTTCACTCAAGTAAAGACAAAGTCATTTGAAACTATATTGGTTAGTTGTCATCCATGGTTGACTTTGGTTTCTTCTCAATTGCAAGGTCCTTCATGGCAGCCAATATGTCTTTGCTTTGCCATAGATGCTTTAAGTTCCTGTGATTATTTGTTTAACTGCTGCTATAGGTAGAAGCGAGTTTCTATAAGTTGTCCATCCAAATAGGCTCTCAGCTTTTTCATCTTTAAGTCTTGTTCAACAAAGCCTTCATACATATAATCACTTATTCAGTGATATCCTTTCTGAGACTAGCAAGAGTGTCTTCTTCATCTTCATAAAATTCTTGAGTGTCTTCTAAAGGTGCTAACCTTGAAGGAGATGTCATTGGTTGCTTGTCTACTTGAATATGGTTGATCCTTTGAGCCTCGAAACATATTGTTGATGTTAAGATCGATACCGACCACTAAAGGGGGGTGAATAGTGATTTTTACAATTATTTATGTAAATATAATCAAAATGATGCAAAAATAAAGTATATAAAAATTTTTAGGTGGTTCACCAATTGATTACGTTTACTCTCAAGTTTACAAAACTTGAGCCTAATCTAATCACTAATAAAAACTATTACAAATGATTGTTTTTGATCGAATACCTAACAACCTACAATAGGAATTTTTAGTTGCACTCCCCAACCAACATACATCAAGAGTGTTTGGTCGAATTCCCCAAACTAACCAAGACCAAGAGATTTTGGTCAAACTCTCCAATCAACCAAGAGTTTATGGACTAACTCTCAAACTAACAACTCTACCAAAGAAGCACCTCACTTGTGTTTGTGGTCAAACACAAGCAAAACTAACCAAGAGAGAAATACCTTAAAATAAGAACAAGATTACCTTGAGAAATGCCTTTGAGATGAAGTCTTGAACTTCGGCACCTTCAAGAATTTCTTCCACTAAATCAGTAATGAGCTTTAAGGTGAGTGTGCACACGTGAATGCAAAAGTCGTGCAAAAAGTTCAAAATGAGTGTAAAAGGGTGTCTAAAAATGATGCAAAACTCTCCTATTTATAGACTTTAAAGGTGTTCAACAATTAGTCTTTCAGACAAAATCATTATAACATTTTTTAGGATCATTATACCGATTTTGTTAACAGTACTATATTCTGGTATGATAATACAGATCGTTATAACATTTGTTATTCCAACCCTTACTCCAAAAAACTTAGTTTAAAGAATAAAATGCTAGATCGTTATACTGATTCGTGGACCATTATAACAATTTCCCTAAATGCCTATTTTGATAGGTTTAGATCATCCAGGATCTCATTTCTAACCGTAAATATTTCAAAAATTTTCCTAAGTGTTGGCTTAATAACAAATTGTTATAATGTTTTTGTCAAATCTTTATACCGATTTTTCTAAATACCTTAATTTTTGGATTTGTCGGGATCATATCTCTTAAGTGAATATTTTTCAAAAACTTACATTAGTGTCGGACCAAATCAAAAACCATTATAACATTTTTTCTCAAATCGTTATACCAATTTTCTAAGTGTCTAGATTGTAAGTAGGTTTGGAAGTTTTAGACTTCTAACATATAGGTCTAAACAAGTGAAATTTGTGTCAAGTTATGTGAGGTTTGGAAGTTCCGAAGTTTTGAATTTTGTTTTCTCCGAACCAGTGAAACTTGGTCAAAGGAATAGTAAACATTATAACAAATGAGATTTTCTCTAAATTGTTTTTAGGTAGAGTAATTTCTAAGTCTTTCTAGTAGAAAAAGTTGTAACGAATAGTGAATTTCATTACATCATTTTTTTCTGTGTAAGTGTTAGGTCTAGACTTAAGATCTAAGTGATCTATACTAGTGTCCAAACCTTGTGAGTAACCTCTTGATTTAACTTTTTTCTTGAATCTTCTTGTCTTAACTTTCCTCGTCTTAGCTTCATTCTTGAATCTTCTTGTCTTCTCTTCTTGCTTCAAAACTTTATAGAGGTGAGTCTCAACAATTGATAGTGATAAGAGAGGATGTCAAGGTTAACTTCTTAAAACCAATCATATCCACTTAGTCCTTACAAAATTCTGATAATGCTAATGCCATAAAATAGTTTGGTTTGACTCTTTTCATACAATGAAATGCAGAGCTCAATTAATAGGAATGTCATCCATTATACAGTAAATGTCTCTCAATGTATTCTTCTTCAGCTCATCATTGTGTTCCTTCCTTTAAAACACATTGGTTAAGAGAATGTGAGCAATGATCTGAATTTCTTTATTCAGATTGGCTATTTTATCTATTTTCCTACATCCTCGCACATTATCACTAACAATGAAATTCATATGCTCATTCTTGAATGACTAGAGGTAGCTAGGAGGGGTGACATCTATCCCTTCGCTGGAGAGTCTCAATTGTACCTCAAGCATTCGTTCAATAAATTGTGAAGTGATATCCATTTACATATGAACTATAACCGCCATCAATTTTAACTAGATTTGCATAGAATAAGACTATTTCTTCAAGATATACTTCAATCCTTACAAGTTAAAGAAAATCTAGCAACCTTGGAAATTCAAACTTATCTTTAATGCCTTCCATGCCATTGAAATTAACTGTTCTTCCATACAAAATTTCTTTTCTATAGAATTTGTCATGATATAACATAGTAGACATCTTTTCTACTATTCAGCTGGATTTTGTAGAATGTGGGCTCTGTCAATAGTTATAACAGATTATAATGTTGGGTTTCACTAAAAAAAAAGACGTTACAACATTTTTTTCTACTATCAAATTCGTTAGTCTAAAATTTTAACTATTTTCAAACAATACTCAACCAATATAGTGTAGTAATGTTCAAACAATATCATTTAAACAACAAATTCCTAATTATCTTCTAATCTTAGTAAATTGTTGCGCATTTAAGGATTTTGTGAATATATCAAATAATTGCTTCTTGGTGTCAATATATTTCAACTTAATTTTCTATTTCTTTGCATTGTCTCTCAACAAATGATGTCTTATGTGCTTTGTCCTTAAATACTAAATAGGGTTCTCTGACAAATTAATGGTACTTATGCTATCACAAAACAAGGTTGTCTCAAAAAATCTTAAACCATAGTCTTCCATAGTTTGTTGAATTCATAAAACTTGAGCACAACCTAGAGCGAAAACAATATACTCAACCTCAGTTGTGAACAATGTCACACAGTTTTGTTTCTTATTGTACAAAAAGAACAATGATTGTCCTAAAAATTGGCATGTACTACTAGTGTTTTTCTATCGAATCTGGATGCTCTAAAAGTAGCATCACAATAACTAACAAATTCAAGAGATCCATTCTTTGGATAAAATAATATATATTCTGTTGTTCCTTTAAGATATCTTAGGATTCCCTTAACAGTCATTAAATAAGACCCTTTTGGATCACTCTAGAATCTTGCACATGTACAAACACAAAATATGATGTGAGCACAACTAACTGTTAAGTATAGTAATGATCCAATCATTCTCCTATACTCTCTCTCTTCAACTTTAGGTCTCTTTAAATCCATTTCCAGCTTGGGAGTCGTTCCCATGAGTATGCTAATTTCTTTATTGTTTTTCATCTCAAATTTCTTGATTAATTCCTTACAATATTTTTCTTGACTTATGAATATTCCATTTTTAGTTTGTTTTATTTGAAGCCCAGGAAAAAAGGTGAATTCTCCAACCATACTCATCTCAAACTCATTTATCATTATGTTTCAAAAATCAATAGTTAACTTCTCATTAGTTGATCCAAAAATAATATCATCCACATAAATTTGTATCAATAGTAGATCATCATTTTCCTTCTTAATGAATACAGTTTTATCAGTCTTCCCAACTACAAAGCTCTAGGAGCTTGCTTTAATTTATATAGAACTTTCTAGAGCTTAAAGACATGATTAGGATGATCTAAGTCTTCAAAACCTGAAGGTTGTTTTACATAGACTTCTTCTTGAATAAATCCATTTAGAAATGCACTCTTAACAACCATTTGATACAATGTGAAGTCATGGTGACTAACATAAGCAAGTAGCATTCTTATAACATCTAATTTAACCACATGAGCAAATGTCTCATCATAATTTATCATTTCTTGTTGATTGTAATCTTGTGCAATAAGTCTAGTCTTATTCCTTACCAGTCTACCTTCTTTATCTAATTTATTTCTGAATACCCATTTTGTCCCTATAACTGATTGATCTTTAGGATTTTCAATAAGTTTCCAAACTTGATTTTTCTCAAACTGATTCAACTCTTCTTGCATGGCATTTATCCAATATTAATCTTCACAAGCATTTTTTACATTCTTTGGTTCAAGTGATGATATAAAGGCACAATATCTACACTCCTACATTATCTTTCTTCTTGTTTGTACATCTTTACTGATATCTCCGATTATTTGCTCTTGTGGGTGATTTAAAGAAAATTTCCAAGACTTGCAAGGTTGAGTACTAATGCGAGCTTCTTTATCATTGCTATTATTATCAATTGGCTCATCATCATCACTTTTAATGCATATGCTTTTCATTTTTAAATCCAAAGATTCATCAAATGTGACATGCACTGTCTTTACTACTTTTCTTTCCTTTTTCAAATATACTCTATATCCTTTGCTTGTAGTAGTAGAGTAACCAACTAGATTTCCTTCTTATGTTTTCTTATCAAATTTATCTTTTTGATTAGAAGTGTTCAAAACATAGAATCTAGATACAAATGCTTTAAAATAGGAAATCTTAGGAATTCTTTTATTCCATAGTTCAAAAGCTATTTTTCTAAGGACGAGTCTTATACGAATTCTGTTAATAATATAGCAAGATATATGGACAGGTTCAACCCATAGATACTTAGGTAAACCACTTTCATTAATCAAAGTTCTAGCCATCTTCTAAATACTCCTATTTTTCCTTTCAACTACACCATCTTGTTAAGGGGTTCTAGAACAAGAAAATTCATGACCTATGCTCATCTCATCACAAAATTCCTGGAACTCAAGGCTTTTAAACTCTCCTTCATGATCACTTCTTATTCTCTTAATTTTAGTATTCCTCTCATTCTATATTCTTAATCAAAATTTCTTAAATTCATTAAAAGCATCCTTCTTATAAGTAAGAAAAATTACCCAGGTAAACCTACAGTAATCATCTACAATCATATAAACATATTTCTTCCCACCAAGACTCAAGGTCTAAGTAGGTCCAAATAAATCCATGTGAATGAGCTCAAGACCTTTCTTAGTTCTTTTTTCATCAATACTTTTAAATGAACTCTTCCTTTATTTGCCCATTTGACATGCCTCACATATCTTATCTTTTTCAAATTTTGCATTTAGCAACCCCTTAACCCTTAGTTAATTCCTTAAGGGTTTTCATGCTAACATAACCTAACTTTCTATACCAAACTCAAGAGTCATCATTGCAAGCAATCAAACAAGTAGTTTCACATGTGCTACCTTTAGGGAACTTTAATGTATATATAGATCCATTTCTATTAGCAATAAATTTAATTTCATTTGTATCAGGATCAAATATTTAGCATTCATTTTTCTTAAACAATAGATTATATCCTTTATTACATAATTGTTCTACACTTAATAAGTTTTGTTTTAAATCATCAACAAGCAAGACATGGTCAATACTAGATTTGCTTTCATTTTCTAGTTTTTCTATTCCTTTAATTATGCTTTTATTATTATTATCAAATCGAATCATACCTCCACCATGATCTTTAATATTACTCAACAATTCATTCCTTCCAATCATGTGCGTGGAGTATCTACAATCTATCATCCACCTTGAATCCTTCTTCTTTCTTTTAACCTACAACACAAGTAGATAATAAAGTTTTTGGTACCCACATTTTCTTGGGCCCTTAGGGATTAGTCCTAATTATGTTGAATTTCTTTCCAGAGGGTAACCACATTTTTCTCAACACCCTCTTGATAACAAAAACATAATCCTCATTATATACTCTCCTTACATAATCCCTACAATAAGGTGTATCATTAAAATTATAATTGGGGTTATATCTAAGAGTGTATCTATGCATATGATATCTAAAATTATATACGTGATTCCTACGTGCACTGCTTGATAGTTATTTGATTTTATTTTTAAGCATAATATTTTCTTCTTTTAATTCACAATTGATATAGTCAATTTTGAATTTTTGTGCAAATGAATCCTTATTTTCTTTATCTAATTTATTGATTGTAGCATGTAGGGATTCTTTTTTTTTCTAAATCAAAAATACATGTAGTATATTTCTTGGATGCATTACTCCCTTTATCTTTCAATACTTTATTTTCTTCTTTGAGTTTTTGAATTTCTATTTGAATACTATGATTTTCTTGTTGCAGTTCATCAATGTAACAAGTTTGCTTCTTCATTTGTTTCTTTAAATCTTTATATTTATCATGTAGTTCTAAAAATGCATTCATAAAATCATTATAGCTACATGACTCATTATCATTATAAGAAGAATAATAAAGTTCAGAACATACATCTTCTTCTTTTGCCATGAAATACACATTAGCTTGTTCTTCCTTTGAGGTTTCTAACCCTTCATCACTTGATGAGTCGAGCTCATCCCTAGTGGCCTTCAAGGCCATCTTGAATCTTTCTTCCTTCTTGTATTGTCTCTCCTCTTTTCCTTACTATTTCTTTAGCAAAGGACAGTGCTTCCTAATGTCCCTTTTGATTGCAGTTGTAACACTAAGGAGGATTGTCTTTTGATCTTCTCTACTTTTCATTCTTCGTAATCTTTCTTATCCTTGTATATTTTTTAATATTTCTTGCCAGTAAGACTATATCATCACCATCACTTTTGCTTTCACTAGATTCTACCTAGAAAGCGATCTCCTTTTTCTTTTCTGCCTTCTTGGCAGATTTGGCCTTCTCTTCTTTAGAGGCTTTCAGCTGAACCTCATAAGCAATAAGATTTCATATCAGCTCTTCAAGAGTGTACGTCGTAAGGTCCTTTGCTTCTTCAATGGTTGTAATCTTCTTCTCTGAATCACTTGTTACGCTTCACAGGATCTTTTATACATGTTCTTGCATAAAAATTTTCTTCCTCAAGCCCTTAAACCCAATGATTATATCCCAAAAAAAAATAAACATTTGATGTAGAGTAAGTGGACACCTTGTTAAATTATTGTAAAGAAAAAGAATAGAACAAGGTGTTCAACACCTTAGTGTCAAGTTGTATTTACTTCTTTTAATCCTCCATTCATTCACTGTATGGAGTTGTTAGGATTAAAATACCGTTAACAACATTTCACAAGTTAACACCAAGGGACTTGAGGAAAACCACCATATATTCTTCCAATAATCGTAGTTGTGACCATCAAAGAAAGTTTGTTGACACTCTCGCTGTTGATCATTTAGTGGTCATATGTGTTTTAGTGAGTATTAGATCAACTAAAACGACCAGACTCTGATCTTGATTGTTAGGATTGAAATCGACCACTAGAGAGGGATGAATAGTGATTTTTAATTGTCTTTACCAAGCTTAATCAAAATAATGTGGAAATAAAAGAACACAAGGAATTTTTAAGGTAGTTCACCAAATGGCTACATCCACTTCCAAGCTTTTTAAACTTAAGCCTAATCTAATCACTATTAATTCAATTAAAAACCTGTATTTAATGTCCAATACCAAACCAACAACCAGAAGTTTCAAGTACAACTCCCCACACTTATCAAGAATTTAAGGTACAACTCTTAAACCCACAAGAGTATGGTTAAACTTTTCAACCAACTGTTCCAATCTTAGGAGCACACCACTTGTGTTTAAAGTGAAACACAAGACAAACCAACAATGGGACAATTTTACAGCACACTTGCAAAGAGATGTTCTTGATAAATGCTTTAATGATAAACTTTTAGACTTTTGCACCTTCAAGTCGCCTTCACAAGATTTGCAATGAGCTTCTATAATGATTGGTGACAAAATTGTTATTAATGTTAGGGCCTACCATTATAATCGCTTTGAGACCGACTTTGTTTAGATCTCTAAAGTCTATGTACATCCTCATTCAGTCATCTTTCTTTGGTACAGGCACAATATTGGTTAGCCACTCAGGATACAAAATTAGTTGTAGGAAGTTGACTTCAAGTTGCTTTTGAACCTCTTCCTTTAGCTTTAATGCCCACTCTGAATGGCATCTCCTGAATGTTTGCTTGACTGGTCTTGCTCTTAATTTAAGGGATAATTTATGAACTACTCCCTAGATAGTATATGCTCTGTTCAAGTTATTCAGCACATTGCTTAGCTTTATATTTATAAACAGCTGCTGCTCAGTTTATCACCAACAATTCTACACTTAATTTTGTTAATTAAGCTACAAATTAGAAAGGCAATATATCTTTTGTTTCTTAACAACTTCAGGCCTTCCTTTTCTATTTTTGTGTCTTTCAATTACTTTTGAAGTCCCTTTAATTTTGTAACTTATACATAATTAAAAAAAGATATGCTATGGCAATAATAAAATAATGAGTCAGTAAAACAATTATAACTTAGTGGAAATTTCCCAGATTTTATCGAAAATTTCTTGGTGTGCTAAAAGGTGTCATCGGTTTTACCAAACCTAGTTCAATATTTTCCAAACCAGCAATATTTACGTAATAATTAATAATCATTAAACTTTTTTGATTAACTGGAAATTCTTCAGATTTTGCCAGGAATTTCTTGATATGCCAAGAATAAGTTACGGTATTCCAAATAGACTTCAGAATTTACCATCATACCTAAATATAATGAATTAAGATATTCAATATTCATTATACCAAAAATTATTCGGATTTTTCCAATAATTCTTCTATGAAATCAGGTCTGGAATGCTGGATTAGTCTAAGAAAGTTTCCGAGTCAATGCAGATATATAAAGAATTTAAATTTTATGTTAAAATCCCTGATTTTTCACAGTAGATTAGATATTAATTTAAAATTCAAATGTTTAATTAAGTTGCATTATTATTCCTAAATAGCAATTGTTATGATAATCCTAATTAGCCTTAATTAATTATTCAAATATACGGAATTTTCAATAAAACTATAGAAATTATGAGTTTTCCAGAATTATATAATATTATCGGGATAACCACTGCATACCAAATTTAAAAATCTAGTCTTTTCCAAACTATTCTCGATATGTCGATAGTTTATATGGTATTTGCTAGACTATTCTCGATTTGCCGATACTTTATCCAGTATTTGTCAAACCTTTTATTCAATATCCAAGATCTAGGGTCAGCAAAATTCCGAGTGTCTTCCAATATAGATAGCAATAATTTCTGGTTTTCATCTTTCATCCTATTTGAGTAATTTTTCATCGTCAAAACACAACATAAAGGATTTTCCTAACACTTCTTTCCGCATCATAGAAACAACTAATACACTCACCTATTAAAAAATAACTTTTAAAAATAATAATTAAAAAAAACTTATACACTCACCTCTTCAGGCATCAAAGGACATGAACCATTTCTTCTTCGAATCACTGAATCAACACTAAGATCCTCATGAATGATTCCCCGTTTGATCATTTGTGACCTCTGGTACTGTACAAGTTCAGAATGAACATCCTAAACCATTATGTAGACAACAGTCAGTAATACAGACTGGATGTTATAATTTGTAAATTCACTAAATAAAAGTGTGGTGTTTAACAACATATAGGTTGTAACTTAAAACATTGAAACATGTTCTAAGCAAAATTTGATATTATGATTACAAAATGATATTCATACTGTAAAATTTACAAACTATTGAGCTACAGCTACAACTGAACTCCTCCAAAGATGTCTCATATCAAAAGATGAAGTTGGCATATAGCATTCTTTTAAATGTAAGCTCAGATGAAACATGCTCAATAAGGCAATAAGAGAGCATTCACTACTTATAAAGAACTTGTATAATTTATCATTACCTGAAAGAGTTCAGCACAACCATGAAATGCTAGTGTCTCTCTCACAAGGCCTGGATGATATGCCAAATAAGGTCGATTAGAGCTCTGCCGCAGCCTGCAAATAGATGTCATACATAGTATGGTCAGCATAATGCATCAGAATTTGAAGATAAGAAAAAAACAAGAAATCTTCACACTTACTGTAAAACTCATGTCTATAAATTTGGGAAACTACAATTCTAATTTCAAATAAAATAAAATCATCATCATCAACAACAACAATCTGAACCATAATTCCACTACATGAAATTAGTAATATGAATACTTTTCTTTTAAATATTTCTATCTATTGTCAAGTCTTCCATTAAATTACATAGATTTAAATTTTTCGTACAATTCCTAATCAAGTAGTTTTAGACTTACCACTACTTTTAATTTGTTCTGCACTAATTAAATGTCCTCTTAACTAATGTATTCATTGGTCTTGTAAGGATGTAACCAAAACCATCTAAACTGATTTTCTCTTATTTTTATCTTCAATAGGTGCAACTCCTATTTCATTTCTAATAAAATCACTTTTAAACTTATTCCTTATGGTATTCCACTCATCCATTTAAGTATAAGCATGACAATAACACTAACATTTTGTCTATGATCATGCTTTAAAACTGGGTATTCTAAGTTGGTATAATTAGGCAAATGACAATTTTATAGAATTCTCCTTTTAATTTTAAAGGCATCCTTCTTATCACACAACACTTTAGAAGTATTTCTCCACTTCATCCAACCTAATTTAATCCTATTAATAACATACTCTATAATTTCACATTGCTACTTGTTATAGATCTTATGTATTTAAAAGAATTGCTTTTATGGATCTTATGACCATCTAAGTATATATTTTCATCATTATAACTATTTTCATTAAACCTACATACTATACATTCAATTTTTAACCTACTCAATCCAAATCCTTTGGATTCTAAACTAACTCTCCATAATTCTAATTTAGAATTTAAATCCTGATTTACATTCATCAACTAAAATTATATCATCAACAAACCCTAAACCATTAGTTATTGCATAAATCAGGGTATTTCTTCTTAAATTTCTTCAGTTATGTCATCCATAACCAAGACAACTAGCTATAAACTTAGGAAGGACACTTGGTGTATTAAAAAATTTCTAATTTTCCCTTCTATAATTTTAATACTAGTAATTAATCTTTTACACATCTTTTATAATAACATATCTTGTTAGTACTCTTTTCTTTCTAAAACCCATCACAATAGATTTCTACGTAACTCCATGAACTTTTTCTAAAACAAGGAAAACCATATAGAAGTCCTTTTTCTTAACTCAATTTTTTTATCAATTGTCTAACTAAACGAATAGCTTCTGATGTTGACCTACCCAATATAAACCCAAAATGAGTTTCTATGATTTGTCACATATCTTGGTCTTTATTCAATTATTCTATCTCATAATTTCATAGTATGACTCATTAACAGAATATCATGATAATTATGTTAATTTTGTATGTCTCTTTTGTTATTAAATAAAATATTAAAAAATTCTTTCTCCATTCATCTAATATATTCCTTGTCTTTAAAATTATAGAAACAATAAGAATGAAAAATTTTGAAGAAAAATTTAAGAAAATTACAATGATAAGTAGAGTCTAGAAATTCCAAAATGTTATGTTTAGTTCTTCCTAAGCCTAATTGCTAATGACATTCCAAAATGTCCCCTGTGTTGGGCTTATGTATGTGGAGACTCTTTAAGTCTTTAGTTCCTTAAGTCGTTATTAGACTTATTGGGCCTAATGAATTATTAGGGTTTTTTCCTAATGTGCCTACATAAATACTCCTGTAACCTTGAGACAAGATAGTGAAGAACCACCAGAGATGCCCGTAAAGTAGGCTTCGACTAAATCATGAAAAATCTTATTGTCTCTTCTTCCTTCTTCCTCCTTCCACCAAATCAATCTTTCAACACAAGTAAATCAACAACTGGTATTAGAGCCAAAAGGTCTTGTGTTCGAGTCTCAGTGAGCACGTTCTGCATGTACGCATGTTGGGGGGGGGATTGTTGAGTGACTATGGTAAAGAGTTAATGATGTCAGAGGTCATAATAAGTCTAGTCATAGTCAACCATTATGAGAGACTAATTATGCCGAAGGCCAAGATGGGCCAAGTCATGGGCCCAGCAATCACCCACTCATGACAAAAGTCAGGTTAAGGCCGAGTCACACCTAGAGTGGTGAGCCAAGTTATACTCAAATGGTTGCATGGTATTATTGACTACTTATAAAGTAGTGTTAAGTCATTACTATCAGTTCAAATTTTTAATGTAATGGAAGCACTCTATCCTAACACCCTAGCCTTTATATGTAATGGCTGGGATCTTATATGTTCTCTTAAGTATCTTGATCAAGTATCAATCTAGTAATAAGATAGAAGAGGACTAACATAAAATTAGTGTTGAACTGCGAATTCAGATTGCCATAAAATAACTGTTGGTTCAAATAGTAAGCAACATGTAATGACATATGAAGTTGGCAATCCCTATTATCAATGATATCAAAAATTTCACCATATATGTCATTGTTGCTGAATGCTTTCATGATTACTTCTTTTTACCCATCCATTGCCTTTTGATGTATCTTACAACAAGCCTTTTCTCTGAATCAACAAAGCAATAAACTTTCACCAAAGCTCCTATAAGTTTTAGTAAATAGACAATACTATTACAAAAAGAGAGCATTAACACCTATATCACCTTTCTTCCTTGTAATTCTTTTACTCATCTACACGTTCTCTTTTCTGAAGTAAACAGCTTCCTCAAATGTAATTTCTGTTGATGAATGTTTTAAGGTAAAAGGTAAATTGTGGCAAATCTTGCAACCCAGGTTATAATAGTGAACTCCCGCATCATATTCAAGACAAATGAATTGTTATACGTATAAACATTCATTGTGATAGGCCTCTTTAAGTATTAAATAGAATGCTATTAAAGTAAAACCACCTTGTTGTTTATTGCACAGTAATATATCTACCTTGTTTACTTCATCAATTCTGAGTTGTTTTAACTTCAACTTATATATTTCATTTCTCACATTGCTAATTTTGGATTTTATATATACAACTATTCATTGTGATAGCCCTATTGCAGTAAAACCACCTTGTTATGTATTGCACAGTGTAATCTATACCTCATACACTTCATTCATTGTAAATTGTCTTGACTTCAATTGATTTTTCTTTTCTTGCACTGCTAATTTTGGATCTTGAGAAAAAAATCTATCAAGTGGCTATATGTGCTTTATTTGGATAGGTAGATCTACTTCCACTTCCACACCACTCTGTTTTTACTCTATGCAACATCAACAATCAGACAATCACTTGAATCTTTGTTATATAATCTATTGCATTGTAGCACTAATCTGACGTCCAGGTAGGAGTATCATGGTTCTCATTTTTTGTTGCCCTGTTACTAAAAACATATGCTCTCACTTGTACATCTCCAGTAACATTGAGACATACTATGAAACTTTAATGGCTACCAGATCCATGAGTACAAGGAAGAACACCCATATTCACCTTGCCACAAAATATGCAGGTGATATTATTTGTGCTGTTTGGATATTACAAAGTGACATACTTCCAACATGGATATTTTCTTCCAGCCATTCTATTTAGTAAAAAAATAAAATACTAAGTAAAAATAATATAAAATAATCTTTGCACTTTAAAAATACAAGTTAGAAACATGTATAAAATAAAGAAAAAAAAATCAAGAAATATATCCTACAAATAAGGACAGTAGAGTGCTAGTGCTTTTAGTGGTGGATGGCAACTGATCAATGGTGAAAAATAGACAAGATGGTGGATGATGGTAAGAAAGGCAGTTATGGTGCACAACAACAGCAAGACATGTGACTCAGGTGAACAACAGCAAAAAGATGTACGACAATGGCAACAGAAAGAGGCAATGGCTGCAAATCAGTAAAAGGATGAAGAGAGAAAAATCTGTAAGATAGAACTTTCATACATAAGATAATATTAGCATTTTTAACCCATTTACCTGTTAAAGTCATGTTCTTAAATAAGGCAAGAAAGGAAAAGCCCCTTCAAGCATTGATGTGAACTTGGAAGCATCACCAAGCACTCCTCACCTAGTTGCCTAAAGCCTGATTGATCAAGCTTTCAAGAACTAAGGTGAACAAAGGTATTTTCCTTGGTAAATTTACGATTTGAGATTTAGGGTTTGAAATGCTTTTTTTTTTTTTTATTGGGTTTGAAATACTTGCTTAGTGTCTTGCTAGGTGCTAAGGTACAAGGACCTTGACTGAGGCAACCAAGCAAACCAACTTGATAACACTGACTGAAATTTTAAGATCAGTTATCAATTTTCCTTTAATAAAAAATCAGACAAACAATAGAGAGAAGAGCAAAGAGTAGTGTTTTCCTCTTTTAGCACTTATAAGATGCTGTTCTACCCTATCATCTAAATTATATTTCAGAAGCAATGTATACCCAAGGTAAGGAGAACGAACACAAAGGAGAGTAAAGGAAAACTATAGTTTGCCTCATTTTGTTGATTATTTGACTAGATCCAAAAGTTCATATCGCAAGAAGAATATGGGCAAGGTTGAAGCACCAGAAAATCTGGACCCTTCTTCCCCAAGTGAGCTAGCATATTGTGAAATGAGAAGTACAAATCTCTTATTTTCTGTTCCTAAAAATGGTCCTACAAACAAATGGACATTGTTAATGAAAAATATGATCATTCATTTTTCTAGAGCATTTCAGACTTTATTTCTGAATTACTCTTTTTAACAGATGTGGGAATGAATACTTTAGCAATGACGGGACAAAAAATTGACTGGCGTGGTCATGTGCAAGATAGAATCAATCACATGATTCGCATTAATGATAGCAACAAATAAGCACGATAGAGAGCTTGTGTCATTTTGTTAAAAAGACAGGAATAACTCAAAAAGTTCATTTGTTAGGTTGCAAAGAGGGAACTAACACCACCTATTCACAATTTGATTTCCAAGAGCTTCAATATCTGGGCGAAAATGAAGGGCATGGAAGGCAACCCTGCATCTAAGTCTCTGATACTCAGCCATGTCTGGTGGAAGTATAGACTGCACACATACAATAAGAGACTAAATAAGCATCTGAGAACAAGTTGAGTATGTTGACAGGTAGCCACAAATAACTTGAGCTTAAACATCTTATGTCAGTTCTACCATGAATAACACGTTAAGAATTTTACATTCAAAAGGTTGTGCAGGCAATATTACCACTTGAATTTTAAATGTCACAAAGAAGATGTTGCTATAATAGCAGGGAGAAAATTGAAATTTTTAGATTGAATAAACAATACTAGGGCAGAAACTTGTAAAAAAAGCAGAACATTATTTATAATTTATACCTTCCAATTGCACCATATTGTCACTTGAATTTCATTTCATTCCCAGAATAACTGTCCTTACCGAGTCATGAACAATTCATGTATTATATTGTACAACTACCACATACATCTCACTGAGAATCTACCAGGCTACCAAACCCTAGACTTTTCATTTTCCCTCCTTTGTCTTCACTTTTACATTAAGATGTATTTTTACTGGAAAATCCAAAAAAATCATCTGCAGATGGTTTTTCATTAGCATTACAATTTTACATTCACCAGCATTGCATTTTTCCCATCAACGTTGTTTTTGGTGATTTCATTTTAAATGCACTTTTCTGGAAAACTCTGGAAAATCATCTGCTGATGATTTCCCATCAGCCACCTGATTGTCCCTAGGCAGATGTCAGTGGCTCAACCATTTGCATTTGTTAGTATCACATTTCTTGCAAAATTTTCAGTGTTATTTTATCAACATCTTCAACAACTTTATTTTACCAACATTTTCAACACAGCATCTTTCATGTCATCAACATATTTCAACGTTACATTTCCTTTGCTTTTTCATTTCAAAATTCTGGAAAAGCATTTGCTGATGATTTTGCATCAGCCATTCGATTGCCCACAAGCAGGTTTCAATAGCTTAACTCTTTGCATTGCTCCAACATCACACTTTTCATGCATTTTCAATAGCATTTTCCATCATTATCAGTATTTTTGTTTTATCAACATCTTTAACAAAATCATTTTATCTACACCTTCAACAAGCTCATCTTGCCTTCGGCAGTGTCATGTCATCCACATCTTCAACAATTTTATTTCCATCATGCAGTTTTATTTTCGCCAACACTTTTACTTTCATCAACAATTTCATAGTTTCATCAATCATGAAGTTCTACGTCCTTTTCTTATAATTCATGCATCATGCAATTTCATTCACATCAACATTTTTGTTCTCAACAACATTTTCACTTATTGTCATTCATCATGTAGCTTTGTAATTAAATACACTAAATTACCTAAAATCTCTTCAAATCCAGTCACTCATCAATTGGACAATTGGTTCAGCTTGTAGTTTTATCCCCTTTTCATGTAGTCGATTTTCATCAACCTTACATTATATGCTTTCCTTCATCAATATGCATGGAGATTCTTAATTGCATGAAATTACATTGGCCATGCACTTGCTCTTAATTGGGTGATCTAACTGCATATTTGTGGTTACCCGGAAATTTCACTATTCATAGATGAAGCTTTTCATTGGGTTGTCTGGTTTTTAAACTACGTTACCCAATATACTGTTCATTAATGTACATTTTTATCAGAAAACCCAAGTTCAAGCCGAGTTACCTGATGTTACTGTAGCTTTGGCCAGGTAACCATATTTAATTTCAAGATTACCCAACTTGTACTGTTCATTATTTCTTAGTTTTCATTAGTTAATCACAGTCCACTACTAGCTTATCCAACCTTAATATTAATTCTTCCCAAGTTAAAATTTTCATCATTTCACATGATTTCCTATTAATTCTAAATGCACAAACCCCCCCTAAATCACTCATGCTTTGGTTTGAATGATTCCCTCATCTTTAAACAACTCTTCAAACACAGTTTCTTCCAATAATATGAACATTGCAGCATAGGAGCACCCTTCTACTAACGTACACAGCAATCCCAACCGATTTGCAACCTTGTCCTAATCCAAGCTTGGATTTTTAGCAGTATGTTTGATTGTCCTTTCTCTCGAATTTCTGAAAGTACACAATATTTCAGCTGATGAGAAAGATCTGGATCAGTCCAAAACAGCTATCCGATTTTTACTGTTACGTGAATTTCTGGTTTACTTTATATTTCCTTGTCACATCATCATCACATCTTATTAGTTAACATAACTCAAAACACAATTGGCATTGAGTCAAAACTTTGTTTAAAGTTAGAATGTCAACCTGCAGTTGGAGATAGTATTTTATTGCATTAAACATCTCTACATTTTCTTCAGTCTTGTACTCTTCTACAAAAGTCCACTTAAATCCTCAAAAAATCTCCTGAAAATCGTTCACTGATGTGGCATCATCAACATTACATTTTTTGGCATCGGCGGTGTTTTTTATTTTCATTTTTTGGCAATTTTCAAAAATGCTAGAAATTCACCAAAAACCAAGAAAAATCCCAAACCATCAGAAATACATTTTAATCATCAGTATTTTATTTTTCCAGCATTTTCTCCTGAATTTTCAGATATTTTACCAGTAAATGATGAACTTCTATTATATCATGATCCCTAGTTTTAATGCACGTTAACATGATCCTAAGTAACTGTTTGTCAACTTTATGTCAACATAGTATTTTCAAATCATTCCTACAATTTATTTAGCATGTAGTTTTACTATTTTGATATGTAATGCGTTTTTTATTAGCACCCTTTTATCATATATCATGTTTATCAGCATCTTAAACATATTTTTACTTGTTACGCTGATGGCACCAAAATTCAGCAACCTTGCATTACATTTTTTTCTTATTTTGCTTCAGTATTCTCTACTAATGCATCCTTTTATCAACACCTCTTTTTTATCATGCATCATGTTTATTGACATCTTAAATACACTTTTACTTGTTGCACTTGTTTGATTAGTCCTTATTAGACGTTGCATTGCATTTGCATGGACATCAGAAATTTTCACAGAATTTCACCCAAAATATCACCATTCATAAATGCAAAATTTCATCTGAGTAACCCGATTTTTTTACTAGTTTACCCGATGTTACTGTAGCACATTCCATCGAGTTACCCAATTTTTTACCTGTTTACCCAGTTTCACTGTAGTGTTTTGCCCAACTTTTTACCGTTCATTTTCTTCAATTTTCATCAAGTAATCCAAACTTAGCATTGGCTCACCTGACTTCATTGTAGGTCTTAACCTAGTTTGATATTGAATTTTCCAATTCAAGCTAGGTTATCCAGCCCTTCCAATGTTATGTTCTTTTGAACTTTTAATCATTCATGCATAGGCTTAAACAGCCTTCCCATCTTTAGATAGTCTCTTGGCTGATAGTGGAGACTTTAATGTCATTCATGATGCAGCAAGAGCTTCACACATGGTAAGGTGTGGAGGTGGTTCTCAAGATTTTAATGAATTCATTAATGCCAGTGGCTTATTGGAACCCCAACATATTGGTAATATGCTTTCTTGGTGTAACAATGGTAAACGTAACAATAGGAAATACCATAGATTAGATCGTATTTTGGTTAATGACATGTTCATGCAGGCTTTTGATGTCATTGTTAGTATGAGACTAGAATTTATTCTGATCATGCACTCGTGACTATCCTTAAAAGAGCTAGCAAACCTTGGGGCTCGACAGTGTTCAAGTTTCAACAAATGTGGCTTTTGAAGGATAGCTTCAAAAACCTTGTGAAAGATTTTTGGGGGGGTCGTGTGGCTAGCTGTCCCCTTCTCAACTTCAGCTACAAAATTCAAAATCTAAAGAAACAGCTTAAGGTTTGGAATCATGACAACTTTGGTAATATATTTAAAGAGAAAAAGAAGTTTGTGTAGGTTATTGAAGACCTCGATGCCCATCTTAAGGTGGATTGGAATGATGGCATTTGTGCTCAATTGAACAAGTGTAAAAGTGAACTTAGTCTCAATGATAAAAATCGGAACATTTTCTATACGCAGAATGCCAATGTTAAATAGCTCAAGGAAGGTGATAGAAATACCAAGTATTTTCACCATATTGTCAATTACAAAAAGAAATGTAATGTGTTTGAACAAATGCTTCATTATAGTGACTTATTTAACTTGATTGAAGACCTCAAAACTGATGCAGTGATTTTTTTCACTAATCTTCTTTCATCTGAGCAGCATAAGATGTATGCGAGTCTTTTATAACTTATCCCAACTTTGGTTTCAAAGGACTGTGAGATGTTTTGCCATACTCCTTCTCTAGAGGAAGTCTGGGAGGCGACTCTAGACATTAGCAAAGATAAAGCTCCTGGGCCAGATGGCTTCTCTGCAGCCTTCTTCCACAAGTGTTGGGACATTATTGAAGAAGACCTCCTTAATGTTGTTTATGGTTTTTTCTCTAGAAAGGTTTGGGATAGGTCCTAAAAGGCTACTTTCCTTGCTCTCATCCCTAAAAGAGCTAATCCTCAGGGTTTCAAGGATTTTTGGCCCATTAGTTAGGGACAAGATTATATCCAAAATTTTGACTAACAAATTGGTCAAGTTTGTAGGGAACCCAATCTCATCGTTTCAAAGAGCTTTCGTTAAGAACAGAAACATTTTTGATAATATTTCCCTTACAAAAAAGTTTGTCCAGAAAATTGATAAGGATTTTAGGGGAGGTAATCTTGTTGGAAAAAGCATATGATAGGCTACAATAGGAAGCTCTTTTTACTATTCTTTTCAAATTTGATTTTAATTTTAAGTGTATTCATCTCATTAAATCATGTGTGGTTGATGTCCCTTTTAGTTCTAATAAATGGGTCCCCTTCCTCTTTTTTCACTAGCTCGCGTGGACTTTAGCAAGGGGATCCTCCCTCCCCTTACCTCTTCATACTTGTAAAGGAGTTGCTGTGTCATAGGCTTTGTCACATGGAGAACTCTAGAGGTTACAATCCTTATTTTTCAGGTATTGCTAACTTTATCTATTCTCATTTTATTTATACAGATGATACCCTTCTCTTTTTAAATGGGAGCAAAGTGAGCCTAAGAAAATGTTTAAAGGTTCTTGAAGCGTACCAACAATCTACAAGGCAATGGATCAATAAGGCTAAAAGAAAATTCTTTGTTGGAACTAAGCCCTTATTTGTATCACTTGAATTCGATGGAATGGAAATGAAATGAAATCATTTCCTTCAAAACCGTTGTTTGTGCCATCGAAATTCATTTCACATGAATTTTAGGGCAATGTTCATATAACTCACCCAGGCAGAATTGACTGTTCTTTCCTTAAGAATTCAAGAAACAATAGAATACTCAACTCAAAAAGGTTATTATGTAAATAATAAGTCATAGTCACTTAACTCATACTATCCAACTGTTAATTTCAAAGAAAGCTTATAAGACATGATTACATTGTGGTTTTAGTTCACTCTTTCATGAAAGAGATTAATTCACATTAACAATAGCCAGATCTAAAGATTCTTCAACCCTCCACACCTGAATCTCAAGAGAACAAAATAGAAAGCTAGCGGGATTTGGATAATTTTATGTAATGTCATGATTTAGTAAAGGGATGTTAAAAAAGTTGTGCATAAGATTGGGACTAATGGATGAGGAAGGAAAACTTTGCTAGATTGTTAAAAGAAGAGTAGAGGATGTTAATCACCTGTTGTGTGAGACAACAAAAATCAACATCTACCACTAATGAAAATTGTAAGGATCATATAGTTCTGAGGTTTTCACACCTGTTGCTTAGAAGACCAGTAATTGATCTAAAAGGAAACCATTGTTGAGTCTTTGGACCAATTAGGTCATGATAAGATTCTACAAGGCTTCAATTATAAAAGGAAGATAAATAAACAACTAAAGTAAAAAAACCAGTTAAAAACAAGGCATTATTAGACTAGTTGAAACAAAGCATAGATTGAAATAAAATAAAGCATTGGCCAAAAGTAAAACTGGTTGTGACTATTGCATAAAGTAACATAAGAACTACAAAGCTGAAATCCAATATTAAAGATTGCATAAAATAAACACTAAAGACACCATTTATATATTCTGATCAGTACAAAATTAAAATGTTGAACAAGTTAACTTAACTAGATCTAAGTCTGAGGTAGGCGATTAAGTTGGGTTGAATGCATAAACGGAAACAACAAAGCATGTCCTTTTCTTTATCATAGTGAAATCTAATAAAAGATGATAGGGTCATGTGTAGTACCTTTTAAGGTAGTAAATGTTGTTAAGTTGATCAACTATGCCTTGGAGTGGAGTAGCTCTCCCACCCCTATTGTTGATGGTGTTGCTGCTATTAGCTGTTGGTGTTGGTGTTGGTGTTGGTGTTATTGGTATTGTTAGTGCTGATTTTACTGGTGTTGTTAATGCTAGTGTTACTGTGACAAGAAACAAAAGGACGGAAAGAATGCATATTCTTTCATAATTACAGATGCTTGCTCTCCTTTTTTTGTTCAGAATCACATCAGTTGATTGATTTTCGATTGTTTCTTTACCATGCAACCGGAAATAAAAAACAAAACAGCAAGAAGAAATACAGAAGTGTACGACAAAGTAACTTTCATTGAAAACCTAGCCAACACAGCAGATTGAGTTTTCATAAGAGTTACATGCTGTAAAGATCGGGTGTTACTACTATACCAAAAGTTCAAACTAATAATAAAGACTTAACACTACCTTATAAGTAGTCAATAGTACCATACAACCATTCGAGTGTAACTTGACTCACCACTCCGAATGTAAACCCCAACCCAACCTCTACCACTTACGGCCTCCACCACGAGTGGGCGATTACTAAACTCATGACTTGACCCATCTTGGCCTCCGACATAATTAACCCTCGCCACGATTGAAGTAAAGCAAATAATGTAAGGTTCATGAAAATCTACCACATGAAAAGGGGATAAAACTACATGTTGAACCAACTGTCCAATTGATGAGTGACTAAATTTGAAGAGATTTTGGGTAATTTAGTGTATTTAATTACAAAGCTACAAAATGAATGACAATAAGTGAAAGCACTAATGAAAACAAAAATGTCGATGAGAATGAAACTACATGATGAATGAATTATAAGAAAAGGAAATAGACCACCATCATTGATGAAATTGTGAAATGCTAATGAAAATAAAAATGCTAACGAAAATAAAACTACATGATGGAATAAAATTGCTGAGGATGTGGATGATGTGACACTGCTGAAAGCAAGATGAGCCTAATGAAGGTGTAGATAAAATGATGTTATTAAAGATATTCATAAAACAAAACTATTGATAATGATGGAAAATACTATTGAAAATGCATGAAAAATGTGATGCCGAAGCAATACATAGAGTTAAGCCACTGGAACCCACTTAGGGACAACCAAATGGCTAACAGAAAATCATCAGCAAATGATTTTCTAGAATTTTGAAATGAAAAAGCAAAGGAAATGTAACATTGAAACATGTTGATGACATGGAAAATGTTGCTGAAAATGTTAGTAAAATAAAGTTGTTGAAGATGCTAATAAACTAAAATTGCTGAAAATATGCAAGAAATGTGATATTAACAAATGCAAACAGTTGAGCCACCAACATCCGCTAAGGGATAATTGGGTGGCTGATTGGAAATCATCAATAGATAATTTTCCTGAGTTTTCCAAAAAAGTGCATTTAAAATGAAAATCACCAGAAACAACATTGATGGGAAAAATGATGAAAGTAAAATTGCAATACTAGTGGAAAACCATCAATGGATGGTTTTTCTAGATTTTCCAACAAAAATGCATTTTATTGTAAAGACAAAAAATGCATGGATGATGGAGAAAATGAGATGTTGATGCTTTTGAAAATGGAATGCTGATGGAAAACCATCAACAAACGATTTTTCTAGATTTTTAGGAATGAATTGCATTTAAGGTAAAAAGCAGAAAATGCATGGCTAACTAGAAAAATTCAATGTTGATGGAGTTTAAATGCAATGCTGATGGAAAGTTATCTGTAGGGTTGACAAACTCAACAGCAATTGAGAGTTAGATTCATTAGACGACTGTTGCGACTGCATGAAGGTCATCTTCTTCCAACAAATATTTGAAACCCATTTGGGTTTTCAACAAAGTTGTAGTAGTTGCAACAAATTTTCCAAGTGTTTTTATATGCTTATTATAACTTATTTTATCTTTATGTCTAAGTTTTAAGTTGAAATTTAAAATTTTTAAGCCATTTTCTCAAAAGTATTGTGTTTTCACCAATATGATCCTCAATCTTCAATGCGCTTCCCTTTTTCAAAGAATCGATCTTCGATATGATACTGATATTTGAAACCTTACCTACGCCCCCTCGTTGTTGCCCCCAAGACCATGCCCTTGTCATTGTCATAACATTAATATAATCCTAATATTAATATTATATAAAAAAAATAACATTAAAGATTATATTTTCTTCTTTAAAAATTTCTTGTGTAATGTTGTGGTTATTTGTGATAATAAATTTGGGAATATTGACTTCTTTAGGTTGAAGAAAAAAATAATAAATTCCTTTAAAGTATTTATTTTTAGTATAATAAAATATTATTTATTAAAATTAGAAGGTCAATCATCTTAATTTCTAAAATTATTTACTTTCTAAAATTTCAATTCTTGTAAATTTGTATACCTACATAAACATCTAAAATAAATTTTCAATTTTGTCTATTTCTATTACATACACAAACACCTTTACACTTACTATCATTTCCATTTTTTGTTGAAAATTGAATTCTCACTATTTCCACATACACAAACGCACCCAAAATATGAAGCATTACTACCTATGAAACACTTCAAATTATCTACATGTTTTAGGAAGCAAGCAAGTACAAGCACATAAGAACCATCCTTATTTAGTTTAAATATCAATATATAATGGTCTAGTGTAAACAAAAATAACATACAATCAAATGAAATAAATGATCAAGAAAAACAGTCAAATGATGAAAATAATTTTCTACATGTTACTTTCCTTTGTTTCCTTAGTAAATGTGTACAGAATTTCATTTCAGTTGTATCATGTGACCTGCAGTCAAAAGGAAGGAAAAGACTTGATTGACAGGCAAGAATATGAAAAGCCTTACCTGAAGGCAACCACCACCATTGATCACCAACCCAATAACCTTTGCTATTTTAAGTTTTGGTAGTACTTCATTGATATAAAAACTTGGAGATGCTGAGCGTTCAGGTTGAAGTACTGGAAATTTATTTTGTCTCCTAGCCTCTTTTAGATCTTTGGGCAGACTTTTTATGACAATGACATCATTAGTGAGTGCTTCTATAAATTTCTCCTCATTGTAAAGATAAGAAAAACTCTTAAACATTGAACTGCAGACATAATAAAATAGAGTCTCAAACAATTGATTCCATAAGCAGATGTTCCAAAGTTTACCTATAACAGAAAGGGTAAAACCTGATGCCTTTTGATCGAACACTTTCTTGAAGTTCTGGGATGACAAGAGTGGCATTTAACAGCCTAGAGATAGTGACAACATCACAGATCTACCACAGCAAAGATGTTATAAAACTCACAATTAAAAAAGGACTAAAAAAGAAAATGTAAGGTTACAAGATATACCGAGGATTGAATCTTCTCAAATCCACCATAAATTTTGGCATATATATATCCATTGTTCATTTCACTTGGAACTGTTAACAAACATCCAAAAAGTAAACTATAAACAAGCAAGAAGAGAATCTCACAAGAAATGCCTGAAACAAAATCAGTTTATATTGTTAGTCTTTTCTACAATTTATGTATAAAAAAGAGCATATAGATATGAGAATTTATTTATACAAAAAACTCTACTATCTTACTTCTCAGAGTTGGCTGTCAATTTCTTTTTATCAACCACATGAACTAAAATGAGATATTGACATTAAGATGTAAATAAGTATACCAGAATATCTACTTCTTGGTCTCGCACGTGGTCTCAGAGCTTCTAAAGACTTTATAGGACCCCACAACTTTCTATTGTTACGATTCTGTGCTATGAACCAAAAGATGAAATGTTAACATCAATAAAAGACGACAACAAAAATGATCATTTTATGTCAAAGATTTTGATAGACTTCATACATTCTTTATAGGTTTGCATTTACCACTATTAAATATGATCACCAAGAAATGATATCAATAAAAATTTGAATTTTTTTCAAATAAGATATCATTGAAGACTTGAAAAAAGATTATGAGAATAGATTAGTAAAGTACATGCCTGATCCATTAGGAAGAGATCATCCAGCACGAGCTTTTGATAAGTTGAATCCCCACTAGAAGAACTTGCAAGATAAAGATGAACCAACAGAGACAGGACAGACAAGGAGACGACAGAAACAGCAGCCAACTTGATTTTTGATTTGTGAAACATCTTATTATAGTTTGGATTTCCAGTTCTGAAAGAAAATTTGCAACATCAATGTTTAAAGTAGTCATATTAAGGAAGAAAGGCAACAAAGTACCTTGTCTTCTTGTAAATGCACATATGTAATTCACATATAAGAAACATTGAATAGGATGGATATGCAAAGAAATACAACAGTTCATGTCATAATCCCACTATGTAGGGTTGGTCACATGAATCATTTCCTTCCAAATATTTCTATAAATTTAAGTCTTATTTCACAATTTCTAACCAAGTAACTTTAGGTCTTCCTCTACTTCTTTTTATCCATTCTAAACTAATTAATTTTTCTTTCCTAACTAGGGCACCCTTTGGCCTCCTAAGGATATGACCAAACCATTTAACCAATTTTCTCTTATCTTATCTTTAATCGATGCACCTCCTACTATATTCTTATCATTTTTTAATTTATTTCTCATAATATTACCATGCATCCATTAAGGCATTTACATCCCTACAATACTAGTTTCATGATTTACAACCCAATATTCTAAACCATAAAGTATAACTGAAAGAATAGTAGTTTCATAGAATTTTCCTTTTAATTTAAAGGATATTCTCCTAGCATATAATACTCTAGAAATATTTCTCTATTTCATCTATCTTACTTTAATCTTATAAATAGCACCCTTTGTAAATTCTTTATATTTACTTATTATAAATTTTAAGTATCAAAATTTATATGTTATAAATCTCATGACAACCAAATTGTAGACCTTCATCATTATTCTTATTTTTGTTGAACTTATATTTCATGTATTTAGTTTTTGACCTACTCAATCTAACTTAGGACTCTAAAATATCTCTACAATTTTAATTTAAAACTAATTCTTGTCATACTTTCATCAACCAAAACTATGTCATTAACAAATAACATACACCAAGGTATTTCTTCTTTTAAGTTTCATAGTTATTTCATCCATAATTATGACAAATAGATATAAACACAAAGAGGACCCTTGGTGTAAACATATGTTTATTGGGAATTCTTTAATTTCTCCTTCTAGTTTTTACACTAGTAACTACATTTTCAAACATGACCTTTATACCATTAATATATTCTATATATATGCTCCTTTTCTTTCTTATGCCCACCATAATAGGTTTCTCGATACTCTATCATAAGCTTTTTCCTAATTCAATAAATCGATAATAGGTTAACTCTAGAATTTTCTATCAGGGAAGATTTGTGCAACAAGAAAGTGATGGAAAGGAAATTTTTAACTTTCCTAGTGTTTGTACAACTAAAAATGTGAGACTAGTGTTTCATTCACTTTTTGATGTATAAAAAGTTTTTCCCCAAACTTTCCCTCCTCCCCCACCCATGGAAAGACAAGGAATCACTATCTCCTCACTTGTCTACCCTTCATCACACAACCTCCCCTCTTTCCTTTGAGCCCAAGCATTCTCATCTTTGTCATTCTTTTACCCACCATTTGTGCCTTGTCATTTCTTTGTTTGCATTAGGTGTTCTGCCCATTCACAACATATCTTTAGTCTATTCACTCTACATCTTCTAGCCATCACACCTTGTCTTCTAGCCATTTGCCCACATCTTCTAGCAAAAAAAACTCACCTGACATATCAATAACATCATAATATTTCTATTATCCAGAATATTTCTTCTTGTATTACCAATAATGTTAGTATGGTCCCTTGACAGAATATTTTTCGCATGATAAACCATTCTACTTCTAACCCTTTGTACAAAGTTTGGAACACTATTTATAAAAACAGTATGTTAATTCATTTAAATTCCACTTCTCTGTCGACGTCCGTTCCAATCTTGCCCGAGCCATCACCGAGTGTTGCAAATTTTGTCATCAATGTCATTGAAGTCAAAGCATCCCTTGAAGAAACAAGCTCGTCTATTAGGTTGTTAACCTATCAGAGCATCCACTAAGGAAGCAAGGTTGTCGAAGTACAGTCACCCCTTTACTTGACTATATTACAAAGCATAAGGGTCAGCACATCTCTCCCTTCTCGAGATTATTGTGATCATCACCAGTACTTTAACAAGTCAATATTATGGGAGCATTTGATTCATCAAAAGGAAGGATGCCAAAGAAGGTTTTTAGCTCTCGCATTTTGAAGGGAAAGGATACAGAAGCCTACGCAAGAAGCAAAGGAAAAGCTCCAATGTAAATAAATGAAGGTAATTCTAGTGCATGCTATAATGGTATCTATAGAGACCATGATGTAAAGGAAGCATATGAAAAGAGATTTTTTGGAAAGGAAATTCTGCAAGAAAGATCAATTAACTTTACTGGTATAGAGCAAATTAAGAGTTATTTGACAACAAGGACTGTTGGATTTTTTGAAACCATTAAGGTCCTTTGTTTTTCCTAAGGTAGTCGCTCTATTTTATGCAAATTTGACAAAATATAATGAAGGCTACACGAGTTACTTATATGATAGAGAATTCATAATTACTCAGAATACCTTGGTTAGTTAGCTTGGGCTAGCCAATGCTAGGTTAGATATAAAATGGCCCACATTGTATGCACCAACCTGATATAGAAGAAGGATCATTTTGATGACCTCAATGAAAACACAATTAGAGTTGTTTATGCAATAATGAAAGGGATTGAAATCAACTGGACCTTTCTTCCTCAACTAGCTGAGAGGGACCAAGACCAAACTCTTTTATGAAAGAGTCATTATCTCATTATTGTTGCAATTGTACTTTAATTTATCTAAGTTTAAAGGAGTCTACATTTCTACACAACATTACTTTAAATAACATGTTCAAACTAAGAAAGGTCCAAAGCTCATCAAGATAGACAGAATTGATTCCAGAATCCACACCATCAAAAATTAATCCAGTAGTCTTAAGAAGAATGGGTTATGACCCACATCGTACCTCTTGTTTAGCTCATATAGAATAAGTGCAGAGGAAGAGGAAGAAGAAAAGGAAAAGTACTCTACACCTTATATTAAGGGGAAGCTAAGTACTATGTATGATCACATTAATGATCATTTTTTGAAACAAGAGTTGGAAATGAAAAGGCTTCAAATGTATATAGAGCTTCAACTGATAGCCTCTTAGGTTGCAATGCAAAAAAAGCTTGAAGCTCAGAATGCAGCTATCTTCTAGGAAATTGATGATTAAACTACATCCATCCTGCAAGCCCTTAAAAATTTGAGAAACTCATGAAACCCAAGAGATTTAGGAGCAGGATTGCTCCTAAATTTGTTTGGTTGTTAAACTACTCTAATGTTATTGTAATCTGTTGCCTTGTATCTTATTTTGAATCTTTCATGGTTGTATGGTTGAACTTATGATCTTTCTCTTTTTGAAATATGAATATCCATGTTATGTTTACTTGCCATATGAATATATATATATGCATAGTCCATGCTTTCACGATATACTTTTTCAAAACAAAGGTTAGTGCTTTACAAGACAAGGGAAGCATAGGGGAAGCTCCAACTGCAACTACCATCTTAATGAGAGAACCCGTTTTTCATTGATGTCAAAAAGGGAGAGAAGATAATGTACTTCATGGGAATATACTCAAGAATGTCTATAGTTGTTGTTATAGATAAATGTTTTTTAATGTGTACATATATTGTATATTTTGAAATCATCAAAATATACAACATAAGAGTGAGTTTTTGGTTTTCCCTTCAGTTTCTTTTTTGGACCTTCAGTTACAACACCTTTTAATGGTGTTTTTATTGGCTTTGTGTCAACCGTTACTTCAGGACATCTCTGAGAGACAATTTTTTGGCATTTCTTTTGGATGGCAGCCATTAACTGCCATTTATAGGTGCCTTAAATCAGTCTTAATGTTTTGTTGTCTATAAATTGCCTAATACTTGGCAACTATAGGGCACAGTAGGAAATCAGATGCAAAATCCCACCTCTGAAAATTCTGTAACACACATCTGAATAATAAAATCATGTGAATGCTATTGCTACTTGTGGACGTAGCCAAATTTTGGTGAACCACGTAAAATTGAGTGTCCTCTTGTGTGTGTGTACTTCTTCTCTTCTTTCTTCCTTTCCCTTATTTGCAACACCAATTTAACAAACTAGTATCAGAGCCTTGTTCTTTAGAGGATCATCCATCCAGGAAACAATGTCTTCTCACAACATTCAAGTGGAGAAGTTCACTGGGCACCATTGCTAAAGACAAGACCAAAAGGCATGGATGAAGCTGAGCTAGCTATTCAAGAAGAGAAGGCTCATTCAATGATCCTTCTATGCTTAGTTGATGAAGTCATTATTGAAGTCACAGATGAAGAAACGGCTGTAGGTTTATGGTTGAAATTGGGAAGTTATTGACAAACAAGTTGCTTCTAAAGCAATGTTTGTTTTCCCTCCGAATGAAGGAAGGTACATCTCAAGTTCATTTAGATCAACTGAATACTCTGTTGATGGAACTTAGAAATATTGATGTTAAAATAGAAGATGAGGATGCTACCTTACTTCTATTAGTCTCATTACCTCAATCCTATGAAAATTTCGTTCAATCTTTTGTTATTGGTAAGGACTCTATTTCATTGGAAGAGGTTAGGGCGTGTCTTCACACTAGGGAGCTACATCATTTGGCTTCCAATAATGGAGGAGAAACCTCAGCTTCAAGGCTAGCTACTACTAGCCATGAGAAGAATCATGGGTGCTATGACAAGTCTGATAAGAAGGGAAAAAGGAAATCGAAATCAAAAGGGAAGCAATACAATCCAAAAGACATCTGTAATTATTGCAAAGAGCCTAGTCATTAGAAGGCTGAATGTCCGAAGAAGAAATCTAAGGCAAATAGTTGCTACTATTGCCCAAGATGATACTTCCTCGAAACCAGATATCGCCCTTACTATTTCAAGCATCTATTATCCAACTGAAAACTGGATTCTAGACTTGGGAGCATCGCACCACATGTGTCCTTTTAAGGAATGGTTCATTACTTATGAAGAATATGATGGTGGCAATGTCACGATGGCCAATGATGTTGTTTATAGGATGGTCGGTATTGGTACTATCCAAATCAAGATGCATGATGGTATTATTAGAACCTTAACTGATGTCTATCATGTCCCAAAATTAGGTAAAAACCTAATATCCTTGATGACACTCGACAATAAGGGGTTCAGTTATCATGGTGGAGGTGGAGTTCTGAAAGTAACAAAAAGAGCACTCGTTGCTATAAAAGGCATAAAAAAGGGGCCATTGTATATTCTGTAAGGATCGACTGTTACAACTACCACCACCATTGCTTCATCTTCTAAAAATGACAAGGTGTGGCATATGAGGCTGGTGCACCTCATTGAGAAAGACTTGGAGAGGCTAAGTAAACAAGGTCTTCTTGGAGGACACAAGTTCACAAGTTTAGACTTCTATGAACATTGTGTTTATGGCAAGCAACATTGTGTGTAGTTTAACAAAGCTGAACACTACAAAAAGAAAACCTTAGATTACATTCATGGAGACTGCTAGGGCCCATCACAAGAACCCTCTCTAGCCAGATCCACATATTTCTTATCAATAATTGATGATTATTTTAGGATGACCTAGGTATATCTAATGCAACACAAGATTGAAGCATTTGGGCGTTTTAAGGAATGGAAAATTCTTGTTGAAAATCAAACAAAATGGAAACTAAAGCATTTTTGCACCAATAATGGACTTGAATTCTATTCTAACGAGTTCAATGATTTTTGCAAGAATTTTGGCATTGCTAGGCACCGACCTATCAAGGATACGCCCAAACAAAATGGCGTTGCCGAACAAATGAACAGGACGTTGTTGGAAAAGGCTCAATGTTTAATTTCAAATTCTGAAGCCTCAAAAACTTCCTGGGTAAAGGTAGTTAACACTACATGCTATCTAATCAACCAGTGTCCCTTGAGTGCTATTCAACATAGAACACCCTATGAATTCTGGACAGGTAAGCTTGCAAACTATTCTAATCTCAAAAATTTTGGTTGTTCTACATATTACCATGTCAATGAAAGGAAACTCGAACCTAGAGCCAAGAAGGGGATGTTCATGGGATATGGTAATGGTGTGAAGGGTTACAGAATCTAGTCGCCAAGTGCGCATAAAGTGATTCTAAGCCAGAACGTGACATTTGATGAAACTCAGATGTTCAATGAAGACAATCAAAAATCAACTTCAGAAAATAAGGGTGGCAACAAACAGGTGGAGTTTGATGCATCTCCACATCAGAAAGTTGCTGGCCAAATAAGTTTGATATACCAAACATATGGTGTCATATTTTGTTATGTTGTCAATTAAGTTATTAAGGTTAATGTAATTGTAGCATGTTAGGTGTCCATGTATATGGAATATAATCATGAAATGGAAAATTAATTAAATAACAGGAACACTTGTCACATATCACCCCTATGCTTCCAAACCCACTCACAATCCCACTTAACTAAAATGTAAAATATCATAAAATATTTTAAAAATATTTATTCAAAATTTGGTCTTTAAAATAACCATTGTAACATGTAAAACTCTTTACAATATTAAAATATCAATACAAACAAGAAACAATTCATCAAATATTAATTACATTATACCAAAAAATACAATAGAAAGGTCAACTTAGAAATTTTACAAGCAACATTACTTTAACAAACAAACATCACCTCTAAACTTCAACTCTTCTCTACAAGAGTTGCTCCTAACACAACTATAATACCACTCCAACCTGAAGCAACTCCTAACTGGAGCAGAAACAAACGTAGCCTAAGCAACCAAGTGGATAATCTCTAGGAGGACTTGTAGCTTAGTCTGTACCTAAGTAGACTAAATAAACCCCTACAATACGAGGTTGGCTAGTTCCATCCCCAGACATCGCACAAGACCATCAAGCTTGTCACATACCAAGATCTCAAGACAAAGGAAATCAAGAAACAGGGCCTAGAAACAGGAAAGACCCCATGGGCAGACAAGGTTCCCACATCAGGAGAAGAGGAAGGAAGACTGAAGCACATCACAAGCTAGAGAATTCAAATGGAGGAGGCCAAGTGACACAAATACAACAAGAAGGTGTTGCTCCTGCAACTAGTGACAGATGATGGCAAGGACGGCGACGAGTAGCCAAGTGACTAGGGCGGAGGATGATCTACAAGAATAGTAGATTGGTGGCAACGGAAAGGCACAATTTGGGGGGACCATTCAATCCTTGCCACCGGATTTTTGGGGGACTTCAAGCTTGATGACAAGCCTGTTTTTCAGAGAGAAGGAAAATGATACAACTCAAGAGTTCAGCACTTGCGGTGGTCGAGACAGTATGCTTGTGCCATATTTTGTGATGTTATCAAGGTTAATGTAATGGCAGCACATAAAGGTGAGATTATCCTTGTATAGGAAGTATTTTCATGAACTGGGAAATTAATCGGAGAACAGGAACGCGCACGCCACGTATTGCCCTGTTCCTCCAAATCCACACACGATTCCACCTGAACCTCCTCCCTTCGAACTCTCTCTATCTCCTTCTCCTCTCTCCGACGCTGCCCCATGGTGGCGGTTTGAGCCCATGGAAGGCGGCGATCAAACAGATCGCATCACAACGTACCAGAAGAAGTTTGTTCGACCAAAGGTCCCAAACAACAGAACATCTTTTTAACACCCTCTTCCAACCACGCCATCTCACTTCCGAACTCCAACCTCGACACGACCTCGGATCTACAGGAACAAGTTTGCAGGAGATCGATAACAACACTTACGTATTACCCTAGATCTCCATGAAGCCACCCCGATCCACGCCAAGGATATGTACGAGGGATCCCAATTGCAGAACGCGGCCGCTAACAAGATTGGAGCTTCCGATGCCAAGCGAACAAGGGACGACACCCCCTTTCTCTGCCAACAGAGTCGGAGTGGAGTGGGAAAGTCAGAGACGACACCCCCTTTCTCCACCTTCAAATATTTTTGAAGCCCGATGAGGGTTCGTATTTTCCAGAAATCAATCGAAATAAAAATTTAAAAAAAAATTATTATTAAAATTTTAAAATTTTAAAAATAAAAAATTTTATCATATCATTTATATAATTTATAAAAATATAAGAAAATTTATATTTAATTTTAAAAAAATTAAAAATATTTTAAATTTTTAATATTTCAATGATAAAAAAAATTTCAAGTTTTTTTTCACTGATTTCTATGATCACAAACACCTCCCAAATTTCTCGTAACATTTCTCCCTGAAATTGCTATGAATAGCATTAGAAAAAATTTTCACAAGAAATTTACTTTTTGAAAAAAAAATTATTTGTATATTTCACAAAAAAATATTTTTTAATATTTATATAATTGACGGAAAATTTAAAAAAATTGTAACAATTATGTATCCAAGAACATAAGAATTATCAAATGTTATAAAATTCACAACTAGGTAATGTTATACATTTGAATAAAATACTTCTCTTTTTGAGAAAAATACATATAAAAAATCATTAATTTCTATCCTTTCACATTATTTCCATAATATTTATATGACTCTCTTTCTATATATTCAAAAACGTCCGAAACTTCAACTTCTTAAAGAATTTGTGAACTTCAAAGCCTAAATTTTTATCCCAAAAATATAAATGAAATATTTCTAGGGTTTATTTATACTTATTCAGGTCTTGAAAATAAAACAAAACTACAATATTTAACTGTGTACATTTTTAATCCCAAACACATAACTATGTACATGACCTTTATGAATCATCCTTCATTGTGTCAAATTGCAAACCAAATGGTTCCTCAAATAGGTAAATTCATCCCTAAGTTAAACAAGATTGAGTTTACATTAATCTACTATTAATTAAATTACAAATAAGTATTTCAGGTCAAACACCCAACAAACTTACAACCAAAAGTTTTTGATCACTCTTGCCAACTAGCAACACACTCAGGCATTTATGGTAGAACGCCCTAACTAACTAAAGTTTATGGTCAAACTCTACAATCAACTTCTCCTAATCATAAAGAGTATACACCACCTATGTTTAAGGTAAAACACAAGTAAAACCAATGCTAGGATTTGGCATGTGGAGATTACTATTAAGACAAGTAGTCTATTGTATTGGCAATAGTGGAGATAGTGCAGTACCAAGATGTTGGAACTTCAACATACTAATGGCTCAACTAGTTTACAACATCGACATCTCAATGGTACAACTAAACAACTTTTGGATGAAATAAACGGATGAAGGATTAGCACGTCAAACCACTATTGCAACCTGAGTTGTTGCCCTAATCGTCTTGTATAAATAGGGCTACAAACCTTTAAGTAGGAGAGAATTGTTGGGTTTGTGGTGTAGAGCCTAACTTGATGGAGAGTCAAACAGCAACTAGTGGATGCAGGTAGTAGCCGACGGATGCTAAGTAGTAGCCAACACCTGTGGCTGGCTAGAATGTTGTAGTTAGAATAGGCCGTGGAGCCTAACTTGATGAAGGTAGAGTCAAGCAACAGCCAACGGATGAGAGGCAACAACCGGCACTTGTGACCGGCTAGAATGTAGTGGACAGGCAGAGGTCATGGAGCGACTGTAGGTTCAGCCAGATGTTTGGCAACTGACTGGAAGATCGACAGCCGGTTGGGGAATCGGACGTGGTTGGCAAAGGATGAGCATGGACATAAAGTTTGTAGTATTACGGTGGGTCGTAGACTAAAGTCTATAGTGTTACGATAGGCCATAGACTAAAGGTAGTAGTGTTACGACTAGTAGTTAGCAGAGGCATGGAACGACTGAAGGACCGGCCGGTTGGAGGCGAGCTGGCCGCCGAATCGAAGGGTAGCCATGTCAAATTTGTTGATGATAGATCCAGATCAATAGGTAGGATTACTTGTCCTTTTAGGGTTTGATGTGTTGCTCTATAAATAGAGCATGTTGTAACCCTATGAATGATGACGATGTGAGTAGTGTGAGTGAGGCTGCGTATGTAGAGAAAATGAGTTGTCACAGTGTTGTAAGCTGGCACTTGTACACATCAGAAGCTAGAGAGCTGAAGCAGCAGGAGTCCCACCATTGTCTTGTGGAGTACATAAGTTGCCAAACCACATTAAATCCTATGTTGTGCATATTTGTTTTCTCTCTTTCTCCCTATCACCACGTTGGAGAAGCTAAGTGCACGAGCAAGCAATCAACGGGTTCCAACAAGAATGCATGTTGATTGCCTTGTAACTGAACAATGCAATAACTGAATAGAATAGTAGCTACCTTATGCCCATAAGCATAGGCTTAGCCAAACCATGTAAAATCCTAGTCAATCAAGAAAATAGAGAATAGGTGATAAGTGGACTCTTTCATCCGTCACCTTATCCATGAAAAGGTGGCAGATATAAACATCTACCACCTATGACTCTAAAATCTGTCACATTATGTTGTCATAGGTGATAGATATGGTAACAGATTTTTTATCCCTCACTTGTTATAGTAAAAATTGTCATGTATTATAATATTAGGTGACAGATATGTTATCTATCACCTATATTACGAATAGGTGACAGATATGGTGATAGAGCTATGAAATTTGTCACATTTTCCTTGTTTATAACAAAATTTCATTTCTTCCTAAACTCAAAACCCTCATGTGTCCCCTTCTGCCCTCTGCTCCATCATTGTTCACATGTTGCCTCTACACCCTTCTTCTCTTGCCAAATCTCACCAAATCTTGACATTTTCTGCTAGATGTCGCCATGTCTATAGGCTACATCATCGTCAGGCATTAAAGCACCTCTGCTTCTCATGTTGTCATTGGTCATCAAAGCACCTCCGCTCCTCATGTCTTGTCATCATTGTCCTTGTCCCATTGATGCATTTCCAAATAACAAATCCATCTCTCATACAGCCCTCATTATTCCAGTTTATAGTAGAACAACCTAATTAACTAAAGTTTATGATCAAACTCTACAATCAACTTCTCCTAATCATGCATAAAGAGTACACTACTTGTGTTTAAGGTAAAACACAAATAAAACTAATTCTAGGATTTGGCGTGTGGAGACTACTGTTTAGACAAGTAGTCTACCACATTGGCACCAATGGAGACAATGCATTACCAAGATGCTGGAACTTCAACATGTTGATGGCTTAGCTAGTTGACAACATTGACATCCTAATGCTACAACTAGACAAGTTTTGGATGAAATAGACAGATGAAGGATCAGCACATTGATCCACTACTACAACCTAAGTTGTTGTTGCCCTAATCATCTTGTATAAATAGGAGTGCAAGCCTTTAAGTAGAAGAGAATGCATGTTGATTGCCTTTGTAATTGAACAATGCTGCAATTCAATAGAATAGTATCTACCTTGTGCCCACAGACATTGGTGTTGCTATCCCTCGAATAAGTCCCTCAATGGATGGCCATGCCATCCTCAAGACGAATGAGAATAGAAAAATAGGCTCTAGGTAAAATGTCTAGAAAATGTAATAAAACGAAGTCACCACCTTATTTTAAGGAGAAATAAGGAAACTTGTGAAGGAAAGATAAATCTCCCACAACAAAGACTGAAAATCCTGATTAAAATAGTGAAAAGGATATAATAAGGGGTCTGTTGTCTAAAAGATTAGATAATAAGCTCTAGGTACTGGTGGAAAAGGTGTTAGGCACCCTTAACTAACCCGAATTAAATCTAACCTCTCAACAGCTCGTAAAAATAAAGATAAATAGGGATAAACCTAGGATCTACCCTTAACGTTTCGACCATGGTAAGGTCAGAAATTAGGGAAATCGACTGAGAAAATACCGAAAGTGTCGTGGCATGCATCGACTCTAAGGTATTATGCTAAGCAAATAAAATGCTAAGGGGGCAAATGTACCTTCGGGAATTACCACCAAGGGGTTCTGAGAGAAGTGTCTAAAAGGGCCATGCGAGGACTTAAGGGTGAGTCAGGTCTCGGGGCACTTGCCAAAGGCTGTGATGTGTAAGTGTTGAGTGATTACGCTAGAGAAGACTAAAACTAATCGTCTACATGAGGTTGGTCATGGGGTCGAACGAGGGTTGCAAGAAGGGGCAACCGAGGTAGAGAGTCGTCAATGGTGTTGGGCTCAAGGTCGGCACTCGACTTGTCCACCGACTGACAGGGTAAAAATCGAGGTGCCAAAAGCTGGATTCCATCCTTCGTCTCGCATGATGAAAAATGGGAAATATACATGGTCCAGAAGGAAGGTGGCACATAAAACATGCAGCCACAAGGATCCTCACAATATATATAAGCATAAATGTAAAAAAGTTGAACTAATAGATGCATGAAACAAATGAAAATAATAAGCAACCCATAGTGAATGATAGATCATTGGAAGTGAGGCGACATCCTACTCGGACAAACTTGCTGTCAGGTCAAGTTAGGGAAACACCTTGTCTGTCTCCCTCAACTAATGATTGAAAATCCTCCCCTATATCAGAGAAATTGACAGGCAAGGAGAAGGGCAAAAGGGGCCAAGGGTGGCCCTAAAATAATCGACTCTCATCTGATCCGGACCATAGGTGGTCGTCCAATGAGGGGAGAAAACAATGACGCATGCAACTAGCTGTGACCATCCTTCCCTAGGCGTGCAAGATCGCACACCTTGTTAGGGAGGAGGTTAGTGAGTTGAAAAGCAGTCTACCTGCAAGAGAGGGTTGTCGTGTAGTGTCTTGGAACTAGAGCCTCACCTCGTAGCTTCAGTCAGACGGGTGGATGATAGGCCTTCAGTCGTAAAACCTCGCTTGTCAGCTAGGACATGAATGAGGGGATCTTGATGCTGCTTTGAGTTCGCCTCTAGATGCAGTGCGCTAGTAGTAGATGATCAACAAGTCAATCAAGGAGCTCAAATGACAATCGTGGGCCCTTTCTAATAGGACCCTCTACTATATTTATAGGAGTGAGGTGTGTTGTCCTATGGGTCTGGATGAGGCAGCCTTAACCATTGTCCCTCCCCAAATCTTGTAATAGTCGTGACCAATCATGATCATGGAATAGTTTATGCTAATGGGGTATCAAGAGGGTGCACACAAAATTAAATGTCTGGTGTCTCTTCAACTTCTAATTGCCGAGCCCAGAATCTAGTAGTCAAGTTCTGGTGCTCAGGGTGGCTGAAGGTGGTAGAATGCCGACTATCAAAGTGGGCTTTCGAGCATCTGATTTCGAAGTTCTGATTGCTTACAAAGATGGTGCATGACTGATCATGCGACAGGCAGAGATTCCTTAGCACTCCTGGGCTTTTACTTTACGGTCAACCGTAACACTACGGGTTTTACTCTACGGCTAGCTGTAATACTACGAGTTTTACTTTACAGCTAGCTGTAACACTAAGGGTTTTACTTTATAGCTAGTCGTAATGTTACAGGTTTTACTCTCTGGCCAGTCATAACGTAAAGGTATTACGATCAGCGAAACTTCCTCTGACTTTCAAAGGAAAATCCGCTAAAAAGGGAGTAGAAGCCTCCCAAACACAAGTATAAACAGAAGCATCATTGGCAAAATGAAACTTTCATCGACGAACAGTGGATTTCCTCTGACCTCTAGATAAAAATCCGTCAAACAAGGAAGTGGATACCTCTTGAGCATAAGTATGAGTAGAAGTTCCATCTAAGTAACAGAACTACCGATTGACTAGTAGAATTTCCTTTGATTTCAAGGGAAGATCCACTGTAAGATAAGCAATAGGTTCATTGCATGAGGAAAGACTCAATGAAGTAGGTCCGTTGTGCAAAGGGTGACACAACAGAGTAGGTCCATTGTGCAAGGGGTGACACAATAAACAAGGTTCATGATGTCGCGAATAACTCAACAAAAAGTGACCAAATGTCAGCACATTTGCAACTAGGTAGTGCACGTAGGTGGTGGGGGTTCAACCTAGTTGCTACACGTGGGGCTAAAAAGTGGGACTACTACCTAGGAGGTTTGGGTTCCAATTGAGAAAATCGACAACCAATCCATACCTTTAGGGTGCCCTGGCTGGCACACGAGAAGTGCAAGACTCCAACCCAAATTGCAAGGGGCCAGATGTTTGGCCTAAATTAACCACAATGTCAACTATATAACCCCAAGTATGAGGGGTCAATAGAATGTCCCTTCCTAGGCAAGGTCAAAGGATGAAGAGGGAAGGAGATTGACAACTAGGGTCTGAGAACGACCTGACATACTTGGGGGAGATCAAGATAAAGGAGAGAGCAAAATGGACTTATACTTCTAAAAGTTTATTTCAAAAGAGGCCAAAGGGTTTCCGGCAAGAACGAGTGGAATTTTGAAATACTCGTTTGCTAGGCTGTCAAGTCGTGCGTCTTGTGTAAGACGTTGTAATTAGGTCAAACGGACCTGATTATCATGACCTTCCTATAAATAAGCAAAAGAGTGGGAAAATACCTCATTTTAGTGCACGAAAAGGAAGGAGTTTTGTGCAGCATCGTCTTCCTTGCCTCGGTTCCCGTAATCTTCTTCTCCTTTGCCCCCACCAAGTTTTATAAGCTTGATGCATCTATGGCAGGCACCAGCAGGTGAGCTTCTTGGCTTAGAAAGGAGCACAGCGACAAGGCTGAAACCATGAGTGTCGTAGCGCCGCCATCTGAGTTCTTCATCGTGGAGGTGCATGAACCAGGTCAGGAAAGCTTCCAATATTCTCTCAAGCTCTACTTCCTTGGGACCATTGTTTAGACTCAAAAGTGTGTATTTTATGGATATTAATTCATGCATTTTAATGAGTTTTAGTTACATTTTACATTGATAATGATGATTACAAGGTTAACTATACTTTTAAGCATTATATACATTTATTCACTTTAATGATGCATAAATTAAGTTTTAAGTCGTGAATTATATTTGTGGTGATTACCTACTTAAAAGAGAATAAATGATTGATAATTGACTCTTTAGGTTGCTGGTAAAATAATTAATTCATAGAAAAAAATCATGATTTATGTCTAAGTGTAAAGTCTGAGGGTTGACTCATTAAACTACAAACTTACTAGTGGATAAACTGAGTTACCCACGAGCCTATGCCCTATTTATTCTGTGCGATGAATTTCAGTGATATAATAGCAATTACAATTATAGTGAATGTTTAAATATGATGAATTATTTCTCTTGTAATGTGATGTGTTTCATGAAAGATATTTCTTAATAAGTATTTATAGGGAAATTTGATAAGCAATTGCAGGGAAATTTGTATAAGTGTAGAACTGAAAATTAAAAGCTCAACCATGGAGAACGTGGATGGATAGGGTAAAGAAGTGGGCTTGCATAGAACAATCTCACACATCCAGATGTGCACCATGTCTTTGCTAATTGCTAGCTCGTGAACTGCCACTCCTTCAACCTATAAAACAGTCTCGTAGCCATGAAACTACCCCCCCTTCTTCTTTCTCCATCTTCTCCATCTACCATCTTCACCCATTCACTTCTTTTGAGGGGAGATTGATGACCTCCTCTTCTTCAATCAATTCTTTGGTGTATTTATTGTTCTTTTCTCAACCTAAGCGTATCCTTGAAGGAGAGACTCTCGGCGTCGATTGCTTCCTCCTCTGTTCCTTGGTGTAATTGTGGAGTGACACCCAAAATCTCATTTCAAGGTCGAAAGGAAGGCTTGCCAAGAGGGCGATATGGAGAACAACAAACATATGTCTAACATGCGATGAGGCAAGTACAATATAATGTGTGTTCATACTTCTAATGTGACTTGTGTGCATGGACATGTATGAATGCAAGGGGGGGTTTTGGTTTCTGGGGGTGGAACTTGAGGATTGAACCAGATACTTCAACCAGCTTGCGAGAAGTAGATTGGCGAATGTCGGAAAGGATGTGTCCGACACCCGAAGGGTAGCTGGACTTACACTCTTAGTGAGGTTACTTAGAGAGGCCATCAATTTAAGGACCTAATTAAACAAAAAATTTCTTAAGGTAAGAAATGTTTACTAGCCCAAATTCGTCTTGCGAGCTTTTGTTGAAGAGGTATGCTGCTTCGCCACTAAGGATCCGCCACACAACATAAGGTCCTTACCAATTAAGGTGGAATTTGCCAACGGCGCTTGTGGCATGGATGGCCTTAAGGACAAGATCATCAAGCTAGAACAATCGCAGTCAGACCTTCTTTTGGTGCGCCTTGGCCATCTTGCGTTGATAGCATTGAGCATGATGTAGCATGCGTAGCTTATGTTCATCCAACAGGTTGAGTTGTAAAAGTCAGGATTCCACCCAATCATTGTTGGAATCCACCACTTCTTTAAGGATCTTGAGGGATGGTAGCTCCATCTCAATGGGGAGGACTGCCTCCTTATCATAGACTAGTGAAAATGGGGTGGACCCCATGGCAGTTCAGAGTGACGTTCGGTAGGCCTAGAGTGCATATAGCAGGTGGTCATGCTAGTCTTTATGTGTCTGGACCATCTTCTTTAAGATCTTCACTAGAGTCTTGTTGGCTGCTTCCACTACACCCTTCATCTGAGGTCGGTAGGGTCACGAGCACAAATACTTGATATTGCATTGTTGTAGATAGCTCATCATCTACCTAGCTACAAAGTTGGCCCCATTGTCCATCATGACTTCGCAGGGGACCTCATACCTTGTTACAATGTGGTTTTTGAGGAACTTAAGGGTGGCTTGGGCTATTACTGTCTTGAAAGATGTTGCCTCCACCCACTTGATAAAGTAATCAATAGCCACGAGTATGTATCAGTGGCCCTTGGATGCTGTCAACTTAACTTCCCCCGCCACATTAAGAGCCCACATGGAGAAGGGTCAGGGAGCTATCATGTTGTAAAGCTCCCTTGGGGGACTATGAATCAAGTTTCCATAGACTTGGCATTTGTGACACCTTTTGACATATGTGGTGCAATCAGACTCCATGGTGCTCCAATAGTATCCTTAGAGCATAATCTTCTTTGCAAAGAGCATGTCATTCATATGAGGTCCACATAGGCCAGCGTGTAGCTCCTTTAAGAGGGTGCGTGCTTCTGCCTGGTCCATGCACCTCAACAAGGTTTGATTATAAGACTGTTTGTAAAGAGTCCCTCCACCCATGACATATTCGGCCACTAATCGAGTGAGGGTACGTCGGTCCCGAGTGGTGGCTTTCGACAAACATTCTTCTAAGGTAGAGTATGGAACTTGGCCTTCGGCACCTCGAGTTCCGACTCGGTGGCCGACAAACGAGCCAGATGCAGCCTTACGTCTGGCACCCTCATTTGCTTTATCTCTCTTTGGCCATCTTTCCTTCACACCCTCATTTGACCTTGCAACTAGCTCTGCACAAATGATTCATTTTGCTTTCATACTTTGTGGGCGGAAGTTCGCCTAGGCTTGCAGACTTTCCCTACATTTTCCATTTTTCTCTTTCTCTGCGCTAACGCCTAATGCCCGCTTGTGCATCGCAGCCTCATTGAGTGCCCTGAGACCTGACTTCTTAAGTCCTCGTGCAGCCCATTTTCATCAGATTTCTACCTCTTTTTATCACCTTCTCAAAGATGCCTTGAGATCTAACTCCGAGTCCTCGAGCGGCCTTCGGTCATTTTTATCGATTTTCGTCAGTTATGGTTCTTGTGGCTTGACTTTAAGGGTCTTGGATTTTGTATTCTTACCTAGAATTCGGTTGTGTTTTCGGAGTTCACCATGTTGGCCACCAATCCCCAGCTTTTGGTGAGTCTAAGCATAAATCCTTGCATAGACCCACATTATCCTTAGCTTACTGTATTTCCTTTTCATTTTGGGACTAGTTGGATTAGGGTACGTCAAGAAACTCCTAATCACACAACTAGATCTTCCCTTTACAGTTCTCCATGCATTTTCATTAGCTTGTGCACCAATCATAGTAAGGAGGCTAGTTTATGTTGGGTTGACTGGGGGTGCTTAACACCTTCCCCACCAATACCTTAAATCCTTATTCACTATGTCTGAGTAGTAGACTGTTAGTTTGATTTTCTTGGAGATTTAACATCTCCTCCTTGAGTTGAAGAGTATGCTCTCTTCCTCATCTTGTTTTCCTGTAAAACAAGTTAGCGACTCCGATTCTTTTAACTATAATTCTCAACTTATTTCCCAAATCCTATGTACCTGTTATTCTCTTAAATAGCTCCAACCTATTGGGAAAATACCTCGTGACCATGTCACGGTCGCCTGATGCTCCTCAACTCGTATGCATCCCAACAAGCATGTCACCTCAGATTGCTCATCGGCGAAGAATACTCTAGCTCTCTCTCGTAGTATTCATCATGGTGGATGAAAACAGAAAGGTGGAAGAAGGAAGGAGGAGGAAGAAGGAAATGACACGCAGATTTACGTGGTTTGGTAAATTGCCTACTCCACGGGGGTGCTGGTGCTTTCTTAATCTTTGTGTCACCAACAAGCTTTCTTACGAACAAGATCACTCCATAGTCTCTCCCACTTGCATCGTCACTCTTCTCTTCTTCTACGTGTCGTCACTCGACTTCTCCTTCTTCTATGTGTCGTCACTCGGCTTCTTCTCCTTCTATGCACCATCTCTCGACTTCTCCTCCTTCTACGTGTCATCACTTGGCTTCTCCTCCATACAACACAACACGTTACAACCCTTTCTATAGGGTACATAGGAAAACCCTAGACTTAGCATACAAAGGGACCTTTGAACTTATCGCCTACCGGTAGCCGCATGGATAGACTCAGCTACTAGGACCTTCAATCAGCTGCCATTGGAGCAACCCGACCACCAGTGTTGGGAAAAATGATCCCTTCGCTATCCCTTCGTGACTACATCACGGTCGCCCGACGCTCCTCAACTCATACACATCCCAACAACGCACGTCTCCTCAGATTGCTCGCCAGCAAGAGCACTCAAGCTCTCTCTCATAGTATTCATCGTGGGTGGAAGAAGGAAGGAGAAGGAAATGGATGCAAGGATGTATGTGGTTCAACAAACTACCTACTCCACGAGGTGTTGCTGCTATCTTGATTTTCGTGCTGCCAACAGGCTTTCTCATGAACAGATCACTCTACACAATCTCTCACACTTGCATCGTCACAGTTCTTCTCTACTGTACTCACGCTCTTCCTTGCTACAACTTATAGTCATCTTCCTTACAGCCTCCTTGGATAGGACACGTTATAGCCCTTATATAGGGACACATAAGAGAACCCTAAAAGATGGAATACGAAAGGACCCTTGATCTTATCGTCAACCTCGAGTTTATCGCCACCCGATAGCCATATGGACACACTCGGTTGTTGGACCTACAGCCGCCTGCGACCTGTCTTTGGCCGTGCCTATACTTTAGTAGGCTGCCGTTGGATCAACCTGGCTGCTAGTTCTCCTGGGCTGGTTGTTGCCTGACCAGTCTAGTCAAGCTACCACTCTGTTGATCTTTGGCTCCAACCCTCTTGTAGCTCTACGCTAGTCCATAGACATATCTCCATATACTTACAATTGTAAACATAAGCTGTAAACTTAAGGCCAAAAGGTTAAGGTTCTGCGCTCTCACTCCTAGTCCTTTGCACAAACTGAATACCCAATACTCGGTTGCTACCTTGTGAACTCAACGTCCACCTACTCTTTGGCGAAAGCCTGCTCTTCACTCTATAGCTTGAACACTTTGACACCCGGTTGCTGCTACACGGTTGCCGTCTCATGGACCTAGCTACTGCCTGCTCTTTGGCGGAAGATCGTCTCCACACCCAACAGCTGGTACACCTAGGTGGGTTACCGCCTAACCAACCAGGTCAAGCTATTGTTCCATTGATCTTCGGCTCCGCCCTCTCGTACTTGTATGCCAATTCATAGAATTAACTCTGTATACTTACAGCTATAAACTTCAGCCGTAGACTTAAGGCCATAAGGTTAAGGTCCCGCACACATGCTCCTAGTCCTTTGCACGACAAGATCCCTAATACACAGCTGCTGCCCTGTGAACCCGGCATCCGTCTGCTCTTTGGTGGAAGCCTGTCTTCACCTTGCAGCCTCGACACTTCAGAACTCGGTTCCTGCTATGCAGCTGTCAGCTCGTGGACCCGGCTTTCTGCCTACTTTCTACCGGAAGACCGTCTCCACACTTAGTAGCCTCAACAATCTCCCACTTGGAGACTGTCTTCCGATTAATTGCCTGGCTTCCTATAGCACCTATTGAGGGTTCCGCAACCAGCACCTGTCTCCATGTTTCACGTTCCTTAGAGACCATTGAGACTCATGCAGAGTCTCGATTTCTTACCATCTAGAGTCATCTGCCATATTTCTAGAGATTACATCTCTTCCCTCGTGGCTAGCTCCCACTAGTTCGCATCTTCCACTTCAACCATCTCGGGGTAACGCCTTGACTCACCGTCATCTGTAAGTAGGTAGATAATTGAAAGATGGCACATATCTTTTTGGAGGTTTAGAGACCCTAGTCGATCTTTTGGGTCCTGGCGTAACCTCTCGCCACACCTCCTTTGGATGTCACTCCTCTTCAGCTGGTCATCGAGTGACACAACCCAATAGCCTCTTGGCTGATTCTACACCCAAGCCTTTAGCAGATCCACCATCAATCTCCTGGATCTACTTGGTCCATTCTCTAGAAACCTAGTTGTCTTCTACTGGCTCCTTGTCCCACTCATTCGGGACCCGAGATGGGCCCCCACTTTCTTCAACATGTAGCCGGCTCTGGAATTCTAGTTGCCACTCTTCTGCAGCTGGTAGCCAGGTGCCTCTACTTGGTTGCTACTCAGCTGACTTCGCATTGTTGTGCTTGTACAAGTGCTTCCCTTCAAACATGACGTCTTTCACACGGACCACCTTCTTGTCTTCGTCATCCTAAAGCCGGTAGCCAAGATACCCCTGTCTGTACCCCATGAAGTAGCACTTCTTCGATTTCGAGTCCAGTTTATCCCTCTTATCCACACTGACATGTTGATAGGATAAACAACCAAAAATTCGTAGGTGAGACAAGCTAACCTCCTTCTCACTCCACAACCCTTCAAGGATCCAAAAGTCGATCATGACTGATGACCCCCGATTTATTAGGTAAGCCGTCATACTAATGGCTTCTACCCAGAACGTCGTTAGAAGCCTAGCATGCAACCTCATGCACTGGGCCCTCTTGTTCAACGTCCGATTCATCCTCTTGGCAACCCCATTTTGCTATGGGATTTCAGGTACCATCCGGACTCTCCTGACTCCTTTCTTGCAGAAGTTGATGAATTCGTCACTGTCATATTCTCCTCCATTATTTGATTGGATGCACCTAACCTTTCTCCCTATCTGATTTTCCACTTCTGCCTTCCACTTCTTGAAAGCTTGAAAATCTCTAACTTGTGAGTGAGAAAGTACACCTAGACCTTCCAAGTACTGTCATCGATAAATGTAACATAGTACTAGGATCTGCCTAACAAATGGACAGGTGTCGGCCACCGCACGTCTGTGTGAATTAGGTCTAGCTTACTTAGCTCTAGGCCGTGTGTCACCCTTGAGAAGCTAACACTCTTCTGCTTCCCCAAGATGCAGCTCCCACAGCTCTCCAGACAGACTTCCTTCAGATCTGGAATCCTTCCACCAGCTGCCAACACCTTCATTCCTTTCTCGCCCATGTGTCCCAACTGGCAATGCCACTTCCTAGACACCTCTATGGCGGCTGCCGCCACTGCCAACCGACTTTCCGCCTCTCCTACCATGAGGTACAAGGTACCGGTTCTTTGGCCGGATGCTTCCACCCAGATACCCTTGGTTACCTTCCACTTGCCATTTCCAAACCTGACATGGTGAACCTCCTCGTCAAGCTGACTGACGAAGATTAGATTCTTAGCCAAATCTGGGACGAACCTCACCTCCTGAACTTTCCACAGTCCCTGCTTCATTTGGATTCGGACGTCGCCTCATCCAAGAACATCCAAACTCGTATTATTAGTTAGATATACCTTCTGTACTAGCATCTCCCAGTAGTTATTCAGCAGCTCCTTCTGGTACATTGTATGGAACGATGCTCTCAAGTCCATCACCCATGTGTCGATCAGGCTATCAACACAGCAAATCAAGGCGTCTCCTGCATCGTCTGCTAGCGCGTTCACACCGGCTCTCCTGGCGGCATCTACCCGCCAAGGTTCTAGACACTTTGACTAGAAGTGTCTGAACTTCTCGCAGTTCCAGTACTTAATTTCCGCGTGGCTCTTGCTCTTGCTGCATGATTCCTGCCAGTAGCCAGAACTCCAGCCCCTGGACTTGCTGCACCCCCTACTCTCCACGCTGAGCGCTGATGTTGATGCTTCTTCGCTACTATTCTGGCGGATGTCCTCGTTCAATACTAGATCTATCACTTGCCCCATGTCTAGCCTTCCGTGTCCTAAGGAGTTGCTCACGGAGGCTTGCAGTGAAATTAAAATATTTTGAACACATATATTATCAAAACGCAGATTGCAAAAAGTTCAAACCAAGTTTTTGGCGTTGTTGTCGGGGATTGCTTAATTTCTTGCAATTGGTATTGTTTTTTGCTATTTTGGTGTTAGCTAGGGCTGCAATATGATTTATTTGCACTTACTGTTATTAAATTCTATTTCACAGTCATATTGCTATTCTAGAGTAGAGTTGTGTTTTTAAATTCTAAATTTCATAATGGACTCATATAACTCATATTGGGGTGATTGTAGGGTTGTTCCAAGAACTAGTTATGAGGATTATAATTATTCTAATTATGTTAGAGGAGATTATTCACCTATGGAGTTTAATGCTTACTCTTCATAGCATGTTTTAGAAGGACTTAATGTTAATTCTCAAAATAATTATAACTGGAATGATAATTCTAATTTATGGGAATGTAATGACAATTCAGGAATGCAAAATTATTATTCAAAATATAATCATATGAATGAAAATCAAAATTATCAATCAAACATATCATTACAAATACAACAATTAACGAATAAAATAGATAAATCAATGCGAAATATTGAAGAGAGTAACAAATTGAATGAATTACAAAATGATAATTATTTAAACTGGTCAATCTTACAAGAGGATCAAAATGTTCAAGGAATTAATACAGGTTTAACAAATCTTAATGATAATTTACCAATTAATGCTGGAATTAATTAGAATTATATTAATCAAAGACTATCATTGGGACTTGAACAACTGTTAAATAGAGTTAATGAATCAATACAACAGACTAAAGACAATAGAATATTTAATGAGTATGAAAACAATGATGATTTAAATTGGGCAAATTCAAACGAAAATCAAAAGTATCAAGAGGTAAATTCATTAGAAAATATTTTATTTACAAAGGAGAATGTGCAACCATTAGAGAGAAGTGAGGAAAATGAATATTGTAATTTGACTTCATTTAATCATATGGAGAAGTTAGATGAAATTCAAAGATCTATTGACCTATTTATAAGAAATTCATCTAATTCTAATTTTTCTAAACAAGATGAAGATTTTCAGAAGGAACCTATAGGCACTTGTGCAATGCTCATATCAAATCAGTTCTATAGAGCTCCGGAAGTTGAAAATTTTAAGGAAAAAGATCAAATATGATAAGGATATGAAATACTTGACTATTTGGTAAAGGATTGTACAGTAGGACCACTTGAGGTCATGAATGATCCTATTTCCAAAAGTATGGAAGAGTCACTTGAAGTGTTAGCTACCCTTAGATCAGAAGGAGATTTTAGTGCTCCTATGGCAGATAATGAGGAAAAGAAAACTAATGACAATAATTTAATTGTTGCCAAAAATCTTCAAGAAGTGGGTGAGAAAGAAAATAACGAACAAGAGATAGAGATAATGGATAATTGGCCTAAGTTAGATGAATTTCTACCCAACCCACCACATCCTAATGAATTTGGAGAACAACCTAAGGTAGTAGAGACCAAAAGAGAAATTTATGAGGAAAATAATGTGAGTAAAGAATAAGCAGATCAGGTTGATATTAGTAACTTTCCTAATCATAACAAAGATGACATATTTGAAGAATTGAAAGTTAAGGATCCAATGATGAATATCTTTCAACAAATTATTCTAGAAGAAGAATTATCTAATGTTGAAGAATTTGAATTTGAACCAGGATATTTTGATCAACCTTTTGAGAAAATTTTTGAGGAGGAGTTGAAGGTATTAGAGGTTAAAGACAATGTTAATGAGTTACCTTCTTATGAGCCAATTTTATTTGAACCATTATCGTATGAACCATTTATTGAGAAACCATCTCTAGAGTTCATCCCTCCTCTTGCAACTTTTGAGCATATATCCCATAATTGTGTAAACTTTTATGAAGAAAAGATTATGAGTTATACTAAATTGGTTGGACACTTAATGAATGCACTAGCTAAAGTGGTTCCATTTGATATCAAGCACAAACCTCCTGAGTAGATCATGAATTCCTTCTAGGTAAGTTGGTTGTTAAAAGGAGAAGAAGATGGAAGAAGATATAAGTTCCCTCAACCTTTAAGGAGAGCATTCATGGGAATTTTATTTGATCATTTTTGGAGTTACCCATAGAAAGAAAAATATTTTATATATATATATAGCTATTGATTTCACTTTCTTATTAGTAGGAGTAGTATGAGCAATAAAGTTTGGTGGTATTTATTTTGTGAAATCATATGACTTGCTTGTGTGCCACTGGGGGCATGGGTGTCTAAGTGATACACAAGTGTTTTAATATATATATATATATATATATATAATATAATATAAATACAAAAATAAATACACATAAATTAAAAAAATAAAAAATATAATAATAATAAGTATACACACATATTAGAAGAGAAAATAAAAACATTTAAATTTACATAGTTTATTTAAATTAAGTTGTAAGGTGTTAGTATAAAATAATTATTCGAATTATTAGCTACTGTGCTTTATTTTGAGTCACCTCGAGGGTTGTCTCATTTAGCCTCGAGCTGGTTCGAGGGTTATCCCGTTTGCCCTCGAGCTACGTTGATTTATTAAAAATAAAACAAAAGGAATCTCTTTGAGGGTTATCCTGTTTACCCTCGGAGTTAGTCAAGGGTTATCCTATTTACCCTCGAGCTATGTTATAATGTTAAAATATAATAGAAGTAGCTACTTCGAGGGTTATCTTGTTTACCCTCGAGTTGCATTAAAAAAAGAAAAGAAAAAGAAAAGTAAAGCACTATGGGGATAAACCTCGCATAAGTCTGAGGGTTATCTAGTTTACCCACAGCCTATTGCAAGGGTTATTGCCTTGTGAACCAAATATGGTTCTGTTTGCTGGGAAATGTAATTTTTAAGCATAGGGTTTACTGAAATTAAACAATGTTAATCATCTGAGTGGGATTAAAAGGTTATTTCATAATTTGAATGATTAAGGAATGATTTTTAAAGATAAATACAAATTGGTGGATTGCTTAAAGATGGAAAGTTTGAAAAGAATGCAACTCACAGAACATACATGATTATAATAGTGTTCATAAAAATTAAATTCACTAAAATGGTTTAATTTGAACAAGTGTTGTGGATATTTATCCATTGAACTGTGAAATGAAATTTTTTTGAAAGGGTTTTAAAAAAAAGAAGTCATAACATTTGTTCAAATTCAAAGCACACAAGAGTTAAGAACACACAAAGTTAAAAGAGCACACAAAACTGAAGTACACATAGAATTAAAATTCTTAAAGCACATATCATTGAATATTAAAGTGTACATCATAGGAGAGTTGTCTCTCCAAATGTTTTAAATACATGTTAAAAAAAAAGAAAAGAAGAAAAAGTACAAGTTACTGCTCTGGAAGTCTAGATTTCAGGGCTGTGACTTCTTCTTTCAAAGCAGCTAATTGTTCCAATACAGTGTCCATCTTGTCTGACATAGAGACTGATCCTCTCTGTTGGGAAGTGGATGGCTCATTGTGTATCTAGGGTGTCAAGTGATCCTCCATTGAAAACTAATTCAAGTAACACTCTGAATTTTAGTTTCTTAATTGCCCAAGTTGATATATTTGAGGAACTTGACACCAATTGGTAAATAAGATCATCATAAAACAATTTCTTCTTGATGCTAGTGATTTGAGATGAAGACCTTATACCAGTTCACCTAAATCCTGTTTAAAATTGCATAGGTTGCAATTTTCACAAAGATAGACAACTCTACATCATGTCCAAATCTTTGGTAAATGTATCTGATTAATATTAATGCAACCATATGAGCCTTTCCATTCATGTATTTTAACTTATTAAACAAATTTATTGAAGGGCTAATGGCCATGCAATTTTTCATATCTTGTTCTGACCATTCAACCATTGTAGATGATTCTAGAATCTCTACACCCTCATTTCTTAATCCTAGGTTCTCATACACGAATTCAGGTGTTAAGTAAATGTTTACCTCTGTCACATTAGTTACAAAAACCCCATCTTCCATGCAAATTTGAATAGAAGGCCGGTACTAAATTTTCTGATTTAAGATTATTACCTAACCTTGGGATGACTTTTAGTAGTCTCTGAAATTCTAGCAAATCCTTGATTTCATCCATGAAATCAAAGTTCACTAGCCTGCTGAAAAGGATATCAAAATCCCTAATATTCTAAAATTTCTCCCGAGTCTCAGCATTTCTAAAAATGACTGGATTTGTGCCTGTATGTTGGGCTAGTTCTGCATATGTTGAGGAGGATGGAGCTGAAGGTTTTGTAGCTTCTGCAATTGGTTCAATGAGTGGGGAGTACACCACTAGTGCTCTAGTTTCCACTCCACTAGGTTCAGTTGGCTGCTCGGCAGTAAATTCTGTCTGCCCTAGATTCCTTCAGTTAAGCATGGACTAGGAGGACTATCAGTAGTCCCTCCTTCCTTTTCTTCTTCTTCAAAGGAGCTAATCTCCTCTATAAGGGCATGCTACAATATTCAAAAACATATAAAAAAGGAGAAAGTTAAAAACTAAAAGAAAATAGAAAACTTATAAACTTAAAAAAAAATAGAATTGGAAGGAATGAACTTTAAATAGTACCTGATCCTCTTCTGTAGCAAATTAAATTGCTTCATGGATGGTCTGATCTACCCCTTCATTGTCTTGGAGGTCTAAAATTGGAACAACTATTCCAACAGTAGGTCCTTCCTCCTGAAATTAACAATTAAGCACAAATGGAACTTGAAAATTTTAATTACTAAAAAGGGGAAATTTAAATTCTAACTAAAACCCTAAGTGTACCTCAATTTCCATATGAACCTTAGCTTCTTCAACATGAGGAGTTTCCTTATCTATGGAAGGAGGAAGTACCTTCCCGTGTTGATAAATATACTCACCTAAGGTGAGTTCATTATCACTGCTTTTTGATTGTTCATCTTCCTGTCCAACTGTTGGAAGATGCTCCTCTTGTTGTTGCTCCTGTTGTTGTTGTTGTTGTTGTGGTTCTTCTTCTTCTTCTCCTATTGTTTCTTTTTCTCCTTCTTTTTCTTCTTCTTCCTCTTCACTGCCCTCTTGATGCTCCTCTTCTTTCTCTAGGAGAGAGTTTTGAAATTGCTGAAATTGCCTCCCAATGTGCTGTCTCCACTCATATATAGCACATTGGGAGGCAATTTCAGTAATTTCAAAACTCTCTCCTAGAGAGAGATGTCTATATGAAAAATTCATATTGCTCCGTTTCATCTCTATCTTTAGGGAGGCATGCAAATACTTCATTTCAGACCACTGTGGTATGATTTAAATCTTTAATCATTGAATAGACAGCCTTTATGAACCACAGTTCAGCTTTAACCAATACAATCTCCTGATCTAAGGCCTTGTTGGGCCTAAGTGCACACTCATTTTGCCATGTTTGTTGAGTGTAGTTATTAATGGCTTGTGATACTTCAATGGGGAGGCAGGTGAATTCTCTTTCCACCTTTGTGCGAAAATGTTGAAACTAATATTTCAAATCCTTCAATATCTTCTCCTTTGTCTTGTCACGTTGGAGGCTACCCTTGTGCCATTCTGAAGATACCAACTCAAATTGCTCAAATCGTAGTAACCTCATCCATTCCTCAGTTGAAATGGATTTTGTTGGTGTCATTACTTGCCACGGGCTTGCAATATAAGTCTTTGTTCTAATTTTAATAGACCCTGTAGTGGCTAAACAAAAGACTTCTCTATGAAACTAGAAAATACATTTCCTCCTAACCAACTCTTGTACTAAATGATTTTTAGGGTGAGCTAACTGCTCCTACCCTACCTCTCTCTCAATGTGAGAGGCTATTTTATCCTTAAGAAAGGTTGGAACTACAATACCAGCTTCCTTACTCTATCTTAGACACTCAGTAGTGTCTTCCCTTACCATTTTGAGTTCTTGCTCTCTCATTGTAGCTTTGAGCTTTTGTTTGCCCTCGTTGTGCCACATCTCTGCATTTAGCTTGAACTTCTTGAAGTTCAACATCTTTATCCACTTGAAGCTTGATGCTGGAGCAGGGGGAGGAGTAGTGGAAGTCGAAGCTATGGTATGTCCTGGGAGAAGGAGAGTACTGTGAATGTAGGTCGCAGAATGAGGGTTAATGCATGAAGGGGCATTAATGGTTTTTATAAGGTTAATCGGGTAATTGGACGGTTGGATGAAGAGGTCCAAAATTAATTAATGGATTACGGGTTTTGCCCATGAGGTACTCCGAGGTTAAACACTGTTACCCTCGAACTTAGTTCGAGGGTAAGCTACAGTAGACAAAATTTTTAGGAAATTTTTGTGTAGTCATTTTAATCATATTAATACTCTTATATTGCACATTTATTTCATGATTATTAGATATATCGAGTTGATTTTTTCTTTTTGATTAAATGTACTATTTTGTGCCAAATGAACTTTAGTGAGCAATGGAGATTCTCATAGATGTCTTGTGTGAGGTTTCAAGTCATTTGCCAGTAAGAGAGTTGTGCAAACTAAGTTGTGTGAGCACGAGTGTACGGGCATTTATTTCAGAGCATTACTTTTGTTCACGCCAAACATACAAAATGAGAAATACAATTAGTGGAGTGATTTAGTATAATGCACTTCTAGGAAAATATATGTATCATGGAATTGATTGTAAGGCAGGAATTCCACCTACATCACTAGGAGTTCACAATATTTTAGCATGTAACGATAGATTAATTATTTTCAGGTATTATGGAGAATACTTTTCTAACAGATCTGATATTGGGATTAAGAATCTTGCTACAAATATAGAGTTGTTACTCCCAAACCCTAATAGAGAAAAGCGTGTCTTACTTGATTCAGGTGCAATTTTAACATTTAAGGGTACTGATAAGAGGATAATGCATAAATTATTTTGTTGGGAGGAACCTCAAATGTGGACTGATTGGCATTATTTATTGGTGTATCATTTTGACAAAAATCAATGGTAACCTGTTAGAGAAGTTTACTTTGGAGGAAGACCAACAAATAATAGGAATCATGTGATTATTAACGGAATCATTTACTTTATAATAAGTTGTACACCTACATATGTTGATGAGATTATGATTATTGCCATCAATATTGAAGATGAATCAGTGAAGCTCCTACCTGTCCCATACCCTATGGGTGAACTATCAATTTCACTCTTTGATTTAGTTGAGCTAGCTATATTTAGGGGAACTAATGGAGAACCTGAATCTCTAAGTTTAATTCAATAGTGGGATGTTGACATGAAATTTGAAATTTAGAGGGTATAGGACATTGCAAAATGGGAATGGAGTCGAGTTTACATTGAATTGCAACTGGAGGATCTGGGAGAACTTGACATGCCTTATGAAGGAAAAATCAAAGCTTTTTGTTTCATCAATGAAGACTCTCTTATTTATTGTGCATGCGATAGTCTTTATTATTACAAGATCCAACTGTTTGATGGAGGTTGCAATGCTGAACTTATTTATCAATTAATCTTGATTGCTTCTACAGTGTGGTTACATGAATTAATTCCTTATGCAAATACTTTGCAACATTGTGTGTAATATTTTCTATCTACCCACATGTTAGTTCGAGGGTAAACTTGTTTACCCACGAACCTGGCCGTGGGTTGTTTCAAAAACTCCCCTGTGAACACTTACAATGTTTGTTATTTCTTTTGGAACATTTCTGTTGTATTGTGCTCATATCTAAATGAACATCTTTGTTGTTTTATTGCATCTTTTTATTAAATCTGAAATTTTATATCATTTACTATAGTTGTGGTATTATTGTAAACAGATGTGCCTATTGCATGACAACATGAAATGGTGCTAAAACTTATTTAATGACGGTACACAAGTAAATCTTCTTTTATATTTAAATGTTGTATGTTAGGTTGGTCTAGAGATTCATTTCATAGGTTAGTTCAAACACCTATAAGAAGAACAATTATGGCTGCCTCACAGGAAGAACAACCTAGAGAACAAACAATAGGTAGTATGTTTGCTTTAATTATATTTAAGCCTTGTTTTTATTTCTTTTATATTGTTTCTATGAAAGAAAAAAAAAATCACCTCCTTATCATCATTCTTTATTGATGTATAGTAATTGTATTTAATTTCTGCAGCATTACTTATGCATTTCACATGCTTCATCGTATTAAGTTCAATGCGTTATTTAGCATGCATCACATTTTCATGTTTAATGTTTATTATATTACGTATTTGTCATGAATTTTCCTATCTATATTGAACTTTTCCATTTACATTGAGGATAATGCAAAGTTTAAGTATGAGGGGGAAGGTTTATGTTTAAGGTTTGTGTTTAAGTAGTTTAAGTATGTTAGTTTAAGTATGTTAAAAATGTTCAAAATTTTAAAAGTTTTTCTTTTTTGATATTTGTGATTTTCTTTGATTTTCACATCTTTAATATCTGTTATGTTTTTCTTGAGAACAAACCTTAAGGAATGCAAGTTTCAAGTGTTACTATTAGAATTAATGGGAAGACCCTATTATATTGAGAGGAGAATTTCCAGAGTCAATTCCAAGCAACCTATTGCCTTAGAGGAGATTGATTTCAAATTAACTTGTGCAATGGGTTGAGTCTTCCTGTTTCATTTGAATTATTGCTTTGTTCACTTAATTTTCTTAAGTGAATTATTTTCATTTTTCATTACCCCATTTGTGAGGAGAGATAAACCTATGCTGAGTATTACCATAAAAATGATCCTAATATGAACAGTTTTCCATTTTGGTGAGCATTATCTTAAGGTATCTCCCAAACGTTTCTGAGTTAGAGGTTATGTGAAGGAAGGTAGCAAGGGTATGAGCTTTAATGCGCTATGGAGTTTATTTGGGAATTAGGTTATGGAGATATAAGGTGGTGAAATTAATTGATTAAGGGTCAGTTATTAGTTCTAAGAGTGTAATGCTAGTTATGTCAATTACTTTATGTTATTTTGAAAAATGAAAAAAAAGTGAAAAAAGAAAGGAAAAGGAAGTATTGCAAAAAAAAAGAAAAAAAAAGAGAGAAAGAAAGAAAGAAAGAAAAAACAAAAAAAGAATCAAAAAAATTTAAGGGATCAATGTCAATATGGGTAGAAAAGGGAAATATTCGAAGTCACTTTGGATGTGAGAATGAAGTAGAATGATATCATATCAACAAATTAACATTTTGAGTGATAGTGTATTATTGCCTTATCCCTTGTCTATCGGCCAAAACATTTTCCAATATCTTAGAAAAGAAGAGAGTATCTTAAATTATCCTCTTTTGTTAGTGAGATGTGTGTCTACTTTAATAATTTAATTTCTGATTGAGAGTAGTGAATGCGTGAATTCCTCTTGCTTGCATAAGACAGATGGTTCTCATGAGTAGGTGACTTCTTTTTCACATTTTAAAATGAGTCTATTCAATTTAAGGGCAAAGAGAGTAAGTGTTGTAAGATTGAGCCACCTCTTTCCCCTGAAATTTTTATAGCAACAAGTGATTCAAATGATCCCTTGGTTGATTCTGTTTTCCCTTCTCTCTCTCTCTCTCTCTTTTTATTTCTTTGGACTTTGTGGGCGTATCCACTGAAAACCCTTAAGAGACACAACTCCGCCACTAGGGTAACCTAGGGGTTTAAAGGCTTGCTGCACCTGCTAAGTGTAGTCGTGTTCCCTATGAAAGTGGCCTAGCATAGTTTTAGTTAATTTTATTTAGTAATTTTTAAAGTCTAATTTTAGTATTTTTCTAAGGGACTAGTAAAACTAAAGTATGGGGGATTTGTTCAGACTCAAAAGTGTGCATTTTATTGATATTAATTCATGTATTTTAATGAGTTTTAGTTGCATTTTGCATTAAATTATGATGATTACAAGGTTAACTATACTTTTGAGCATTATGCACATTTATTCACTTTAATGGTGCATAAATTAAATTTTAAGTCGTTAATTATGTTTGTGGTGATTACCTATTGAGAAAAGAATGAATGATTGATAATTGACTCTTTAAGTTTCTGATAAAATAATTGATTCACAGAAAAAAATCGTGATTTATGTCTAAAGGCAAAGTCCGAGGGTTAAGCCATTTACCCACGAACTTACGTGAGGGTAAACTGGATTACCCTCGAGCCTGTACCCTACTTATTTTGTGTGATGAATTTCATTGATATAATAGTGATTACAATTATAGTTAAAGGTTAAATGCTATGAATTATTTCTCCTGTAATATGATGTATTTTACGAAAGGTATTCCTTAAGTATTTGTAGGGAAATTCGATGAGCAAGTGTAGAAAATTTGTATAAGAGTAGAATTGAGAAATTTAATTTAGTTGAAACTAAACCATGGAGAACGTGGACAAACAGGCTACAAAAGTAGGCTTGCATGAAATGATCTCACACATCCGGACGTGCACCACATCCTTGTTAACTGCTAGCTCATGAACTGCCACTCCTACCATCTATAAAACAATCTCGTAGCTATGAAACTACCCCCCACTCCCCCTCCTCTTCATCTGGGGCACCATTCACAGGGCATCCTCCATCTTCTCCATCTTCCACCTTCCACGCATTCACTTCTTCCAAGAGGAGATTGACAACCTCCTCTTCTCAATCACTCACATAGTGTGTTTGCTATTTTTTTCTCAACCTGAGCGTATCTTTGAAGGAGAGACACTCAACTGCTTTCTCTTCTGTTGCTTGGTGTAATTGCGGAGTGACGCCCAAAATCTCATTTCAAGGTCGAAAGGAAGGCCTGTTAGATTGACGACCTGGTGGACTGGAAGTAAAGACAAAGAGAAGTTCTCAGTTTAAGTAAGTTTTGAAGGGAGAAATTATAGTGAAGCATTAAGTGTTTCTTTCCTTTTCCTTTTCTTTTATTTTTACTTTGCTTCTATATTTAAACTCGAATTTACAAACACCCATTTTATCAACTCGGTTATGATAGTTAGAGAATGATTTTATATTTACTATAATGTTGAATGTTGTATTTTATTTTTACAAGTTATTCGTATTGTATTGTGTTTCATGCATTATGTTATTTGTTGTGTTTTAAAATACTTAAAAAGATCAAAAATATAAGTATTCAACTCTTAGAAGTTTCAGCTAATTTGAATTGTACTATTTAAACATTTGAAACTCACAATTATCACACAACTATCGAGTAAGTTCGAGGGTAAAGACATTTACTCATGAGTTACCTCGAGGGTTAAGTGCCCTCTTTGCGTAAAATAACAAATCATAGGAAAATTGAAGTGTATAATCTTAAGACTTAAGAGGAATTAAATATTTGGAAGTAAAACTCACTGGATAGAGTCTTTCAGTGCAAAATTTGAATCATTTACTAAAAGAATAATTTTACAATCAAAATATTTTAAGTACTGAAGAAATTAAATGAAAGATTCTCTAGAAGGTACAATTTAATAGGTATTTAAAGAGCATCCTAGCGATTAATTGGAACGAAGTAACTGTGACATTGCTTAAAGGAAATATAATTACATGTTCCATTAATTGAATACACCAAGCAAAACTAATCTCTATGGACAAACTCGTACTTGCACACTAACTACATCTAAACCTGTGCATTTGCGGTGAAATTAAAATATTTCGAACACATATATTATCAAAAATGGATTGCAAAAAGTTCGAACCACCGCCTATGACCCAACTTTGGCTACACCTGTCCTTCAACCAGCTGTTGCTGGAGCGACTCAACTGCCGGTACACCTGGGAAGGCTATCGACTAACCAGCCAGGTCAAGCTACCGCTCCACTGATCTTTGGCTCCACCCTCTCGTACCTGTGCGTTAGTCCATAAACTTAGCTTCGTATACTTACGACTGTATACTTAAGCTGTAGACTTAAGGCCGTAAGGTTAAGGTCCCACACACACACTCCTGGTCCTCTACATGACCGGATCCCCGATACACAACTGTTGCCCTGTGAACCTAGCGTCTGCCTGCTCTCTAGCGAAAGCCCGTCTTCACCTTGTGGCCTCGACACTTTGGCACCCGATTTCTGCTATGCGACTACCAGCTCATGGACCTGCTTCCGCTTGCTTTTTGTCGAAAGACCGTCTCCACACCTAGTAGCCTCAACACAACTATCATTTGGGTGGAAAGAAGGGTAACACACACCATGTGCACTTTAAAACGCACACGTTTAACTTAAGAAATCACATGTTAATGTTAAAACACCGATACACTGTTTATCTTTTCATTAATCGTCTGGTCTTTTAACATCAAAATGTCAATTCTTCCATCACATGTGAACTTAAAATTTCATGTAACATTCCATCATTAATTTATGAACTATATTCATATCTAACACTTATTTAAATAACTATAGCCCTTCAAATATCAAGTTTAAGTGTTCTAAAAATTAAATATACTTAATTCACTAACTTAAAATACTTAACCTAAATCGAATATTCAAGTGTTAAATAATTTAGCATTAAGTCCCATAATATTTCCAGTTATGTCCAAATAATAATGAAATAGATAATTAGCAAATATAATTATGACTTTAAATTACCATCAAATATTATTAACATAGTAATTAAAAATTCATCATTGAAATATAATACTCAACAATAATCGATGCCACCATCGCATCCATTGTTGCCAGCGCCAGTTGAGGGGTGACCCTAGCTAACTAGAATGCCTTAAGTAAAGCCTCCCTATGCTTTGTGGACGTCCTATGAGGTCCCAGAGTGAGATATCTGCCTTGACCTTCTTCAGCTGCTCAGTCAAAGCGGATGATGAGGGTGAAGTACAGGTGGCTACCGGCTGTTATACAGGGGTGGGTGCTTGCACTATCGCAAATGGGGAGGCTCCTACCGCTGGCGCTGGTTGTTTAGGCCAATAGATTTTCCTTGATCTTGTTATAGTTGAATAGACTTTGGATGACAATCTTGAGGAAGAGGGACCTTCTGCCACCTACTTCCCTTTCAGCTACTATTTTGTAAGTAGAGGTGTGGGAGCATGGGTAGGTGCTTTCATTGGAGACTTTGGCATTGCTGGCCATTGTACTAGAGCTGGCGATCTAGCGGCCAAGGAGAATAAAACAGGCTTGGGTAGAATAGTGGGAGATTCTCTGGAGGCCGGTTGCTGAATGCTAGCTACCGTGTGTTGTCGAGACGAAATCACCTATAATACCGGCTTTGTCTAGATGAAGTTCTTTGGGGTTACGTCACCACCAAATCCTCCAGGGGTGGTTGTTGGATAAGCTGCATAGAGGATGGGCTTTGGTGGTGCTGGACTGATGGCTTGGGACAGCGCTAGCTGCCTTGCCCTTCTCCTCCTCCAACTACTACTGACTGTGAGGACAGAGGAGGCCACTTGCTAATGATAGGGCTGGAGCTTGGCCTTTGTTAGCAGGTTACTAGCCGAATTGATTAGGTCGACTGGGTTGAGTCAACGGGCAGGCTAAGATGTTTAAGCTAGAACTCATCGAATGAGATCGATCGGTCTAGGTCACCTTGATCGAGAGATCGGTAGGACCGTGTTGATTGCTGGTTGGGCTACATGGTCCAAAAAAGGTGGTTGGACCTGCTGCTGCTGGGCGGGGAGATGTAGCTCCACTGTGCCTGTTCAAACTTTTTGAAACTAATATTTAATAATGTGTTCGAAATATTTTAATTTCACCACAAGTGCTTGGGTTCAGATATAATTAGTGTGTAAATACAAGTTTGTCCACAAGGATCATTGAATTGGTACCATATTAAATTAGTGTGTTACAATTATTTGAACAATTAACACTAAAGCAATGTCACAGTTGCTCTGTCTCAAATAATTGCTAGGATGTTCTTTAATTAATTATTATATCCACAATTCTTAGATAAATTTTATTAAACTTAATTACTACCTTACTTAGGCTATTTGGATTTAAAAGATGCTCTTAATAAATGATCCGAATTTTCTACTGAAAGGCCTTAATAATTAAGTTTTAATTCCAAATACTTAGCTTTTCTCAATTTTGAAACATTCTATATTTTGATTTGCATGCATTTAAGTCTAATTTAATGAAAATGCATAAACGCATAGAGTTAGTCGGTGGTTAAATGTCTTTACCCACGAACTATCCTTGTGGGTTATCGGGATAAATGTGAATTTCAAATGAAAATTAAGTTATGATTCAATATTTCTGAAACTTCTAAGAATTGTTCGCATTTTTTTTTTTTGTTCTTTTTATCTTAAGGATACAACAAACAAGACATACAACAAAACACATTTACAAATACTTGAATAAATAAAGAGAAACATTTAATGGTACGTCAAATGTAATATCATTCTCTCAACATTGAAACATATGTAATAAGATAAGAAAAAGAAAAGGAAAAGGAAAGAACACCTAATGATCCACTACAATTTTCACCTATCGAAACTTGCTCAAGCCAAGCACTCTCTTTATCTTTACTTTCAGCCTACTAGGTCGTCAAGTTCACAAACTTCCCTTTTGACCTTGAATGAGTTTTTGGGTGTCACTCCGCATTTACACCAAGGAACAAAGGAGGAAGTAGCCGACGCCAAGAGTCTTTCCTTCAAAGATACGCTTAGGTAGAGAAAAGAACAGCAAATGCACTAAAGAATTAATAGAGGAAGAAGAGGTCGTCAATCTCCTCTCGGAAGAAACAGATGGGTGGAAGGTGGAGAAGATGGAGAGTATGGCTATGGTAGATGTTTGGATGAAGGAGGAGGGGGATGGGGGTTTTCATGGCTAAGGGGCTCCTTTTATAGACTCAGGGGGTGACAGTTCCTCAACTAGTAGTTATCAAAGACATAGTGCACATCTAAACGTGTAAGACCGTTCCATGCAAGCCTACTTCTTTTCCTTGTCAGTCCACGTTCTTCATGATCGAGCATCAACTAAATTTAATTTCTTAACTCTACTCTTTCGTGAATTTCCCTACAATTGCTCATCAAAGAATATTTTTTCGTGAAGCAAGTCACATTATAGGAAATATATTTCATCATATTTTATCATCCACTATAGTTGTATTTGCTATTATATCAATAAAATTCATCACACAAAAAAAGCATTATACAGGTCTGTTGATAAACTGGATTAACCATGGAGTAAGTTCGTTGATTAAGGCTTTTACCCATGGACTCTATAACTTAGACATGAATCATGATTTCTTCTATGAATTAATTAATTTTACCATCAAACTAGGCCGTTGATTATCATTCCATCACTTCCTTTCCAGTAAGCAATCGCTAACATATTCATATATATAATTTTTATGACTTAAAACTTAATTCATGAATCATTAAAGTGAATAAACATGCATAATTCTTAAAAACATAGTTAACCTTTCAATCATCATTATCCAATGCAAAATGCAACTAAAACTTAGTAAAATGCATGAATTAATACTAATAAAATGCACACTTTTGAGTCTGAACAGTGCTTGAGTCGATGAGGCACTGGATGGCATCTCTCAGAGACTTGCACTAGTTAGTGGTGTGGCTGGTGGATCTATGGTACACGCAATACAAGTGTGGGTTGTACCATGCCAGTAAAAGTGTAGGTGGAGGCTTAACAATTGGATGAGTTAAGAAAGACCATACCTTGGTGAATGCTTGACTCAGTGATTCCGATAGTGGGGTGTATTGCCGAGGAGCCGCAGGTCATGCCAACCTAGGCTGTTGTTGCTGCTGCAAGGCAGGTTGCCACTGCCAGTTCTGGTTCCAGCCTTGCCCTCGATTTTGTCACTAAGCAAGCAGTGTTTGTTGGTGTGGGAGAGATGGTTGAGCCGCTACCTATGGAGGTTGTGCTCTTGGCCTCCAGGGTTGTTGCATTTGGGTCAGCTAGAGCGGATATACTAGCTGTTGTACGGGTTGGATTGTTGGAGCCTGGTAATTAGGGCATATGCATAGACCTACTGAGGCTGAAGGGGTGGTGGTGCCACCACCATTGCAACCAGAGCCTTGCCAGACTCCATCTTCCGATTCAGGCCATTAACCCCACTTCCAGCCTTAATGAGTTGGGAGAAGGTATTGAAAGTATGCATCGATAGTAGTGCTACAAGTGTTGGCTGGGCACTTTGGATTATTAACTCTACCGACTCTTCTTTGAATGGTTTGTCCTAGATCTGGGATGCTAATGCCCTCCATCTATCGACGTAATAGCTGAAGGACTCATTGTCTTGCTGCTAGAGACTCCTGAGGTCCTCCAACTTGGGGGCCAAATCAAAGTTGTACACATATTGTTCCTACAACATTGAGGTCAGTTGGTCCCAAGTATGGATTTTGGAAAGATCTAGTGACATGTACCAGGTTAGGGTTGGCCCTGCTAACAACTTCTAAAAGAAGCGAATGAGGAGTTTGTCCTCATATTGCAAGGGGGCCATGTCTCCACAGTAAGCCTGGAGGTGACCTCGCGGGTCTCCTTGCCCATTATACTTGACCAGCTCAGGCATCTTGAAGTCTGGTGGGAGCATAGCCTCTAAAAAGGTACAGAGGTTGTGGAAGGAGCAAGACTGCTTCAGCTGGCCGATTCTTATGCCACAGATGAATGTTTCCAGTTCCGCCACTCTTTGTTGCAACTCTCCTACATGGGTGGGAGCACAGACAATGGGTAGTGCTGATTGTTGTAGGAAATTGGGGCCCCGTTGATGAAACCCCCTAGAAGGGAGGTGGCCAGCCTGGGGAGATGTGACAACATCATATTCCCCTTGGGGACCCATTATGCCAAATGTGAACTATTGTGTGCCAAAGTAACCTGATCTCGAGAATTGAAAGGGGACTTGTTGCTGAGCCTAGACCATTCTGTTGAATTCCAGCCTTTGCTCCTCGTATCCTTGTTCTGCTTCATTAACTTCCTTGGGTTGCTCATGTCCAACAACTAAGGGTAGCAAGCTTGGTGTGAGGTGGGTGTGTGGTGCAATAGGATCCTGGGTGGACATCCAGTTGGGCATCTCCAACAGCACAACGACCTGATTTGGAAGGTGGGGGCAAGTGAGAACTTGTGTTGGTGGGCAGAAAGCCACAGAGAGCGGAACAGAAATCGGTGCTACTACAATCGGTGAGGTGACAAGAGCTGAGGTGTTGTTGGCTGCCATCGCTTTCGATTGTATGCGAGTGAGAACAGGAGGTAGCGTGCTACTTAGAACTGCAACGATGCAAGCTGCAAGGGAGGAAGTAGGGTAAGCCAATCCAAATAAGATGCATTCGATACTGAAAAGCAGATCAAATGCAAAAAGTGTCCTAGCTAAAGTCATTAAAGGAAGAGAGTTAGAGCCACAAGTCTTAGCGATGTCCCTAGTGGAGTTGCCAATTTTCTATTGCTATCCCTCAAACAAGTCCCTTAATGGATGGCCATGCCATCCTCAAGATGAATGAGAATAGAAAAATAGGCTCCGAGTAAAATGTCTAGAAAATGTAATAAAGTAGAGTCACTATCTTATTTTAAAGAGAAATAAGGAAACCTGTGAAGGAAAGATAAATCCCCCACAGGAAAGACTGAAAATCCTGATTAAAATAGCGAAAAGGGTATAATAAGGGATCTATTGTCTAAAAGATTGGATAAAGAGCTCTGTGTACTAGTGGGGAAGGTGTTAGGCATCCTCAGTCAGCTTGAATGAAATCTAGCCTCTCAATGGTTCATAAAAATAAGGATAAATAGGGACAAACCTAGGATTTGCTCTTGGCGTTCCGACCATGGTAAGGTCAGAAGCTGAGGAAATTGACCAGGAAAACATCGGAAGTGTTGTGGCATGCACCGGCTCTAGGGTATTATGCTAAGCAAATAAAATGCTAAGGAGGCAAATGTACCTTCGAGAATTACCACCAAGGGGTTCTGGGAGAAGCGTCTGGAGGGGCTGTGCGAGGACTCAAGGGTGAGTCAAGTCTTGGGGCGCTTGCCAAAGGCTGCAACGTGTAAGTGTCGAGCGATTATGTGAGAGAAGACTAAAACTGATCATCTGCATGAGGCTGGTCATGGGGTTGGATGAGGGGTGTGAGAAGGGGCGACTGAGGTGGAGAGTCGTTAATGATGCTAGGCTCAAGGCTGACACCTAGTTCGTCCATCGATCAACAGGGTGGAAATCAAGGTGCCAAAAGTCAGATTCCATCCTTCGTCTTGCATGATGAAAAAGGGGAAATATACATAGTCCAGAAGGAAGGTGATGCATAAAACATGTAGCCATAAGGATCCTCACAACATGTATAAGCATAAATGTAAAAAGACTGAACTAACAGATTCATGAAATAAATGAAAATACCAAGCAACCCATAGTAAATGATAGATCATTGGAGGTGAGGCAACATCCAGCTCGGACAAACTTATTGTCAGGTCAAGTCAAGGAAACACCTTGTCTATTTCCCTCAACTAATGATTGAAAATTCTTCCCTATCTTGGAGAAATTGATGAGCAAAGAGAAGGGAAAAAGGGGCCGAGGGTAGCCCTAAAACAATCGACTCCCATCTGGTTCAGGTCATAGGTGGTCGTCCAATGAGGAGAGAAAATAATGATGCATGCAACTGGCTAGGACCATCCTTCCCTGGGTGTGCAAGATCACACGCCCTATCAGAGAGGAGGTTAGAGAGCTAAAGGGTAGCCTACCTGCAAGGGAGGGTTGTCGTGCGGTGTCTTGGAACTGGAGCCTCGCCTCGTAGTTTCAATCGAATGGGTGGACGATGGGCCTTCAGTCGTAAAACCTCGCTCGTCAGTTGGGACACGAACGAGGGGATCTCGATGCTATGCTGTGTTCGCCTTTGGATGTAGCGCGCCAGTAGCAAACGATCAACAAGTTGATCAGAGAGCTCAAACGACAATCATGGACCCTTTCTAATGGGACCCTCTACCATATTTATAGGAGCGAGGTGTGTTGTCTTGTAGGTCTGGATGAGGTAACCTTAACCATTGTCCCTCCCCAAACCTCGTAATAGTTGTGACTAATCATGATCATGGAACAGTTTACGTTAACAGGGTCTCGAGAGGGTGTACACGAAATTAAATGCTTGGTGTCTCTTCAACTTCTGATCGCTGAACCCAGAATCTTGCAGTCAAGTTCCAACACTCAGGGCGGCTAAAGGTGGTAGAATGCCGGCTATCAAAGTGGGCTTCCAAGCTCCTGGTTCTGAGGTCCCGGTCGCTTACAAAAATGGTGCACAAGCAATCGTGCGACAGGCGAAGATTCTCTAGCACTCCTAGGCTTTTACTCTATAGGTAACTATAACACTACGAGTTTTACTCCACGGCTGGTCATAACACTACAGGTTTTACTCTACGGTCAGCCATAATACTACAAATTTTACTCTACGGCCAGTTGCAATGTAAAGGTATTATGACTAGTGGAACTTCCTCTAACTTTCAGAGGAAAATCTCCTAAAAAGGGAGCGGAAGCCTCCCAAACACAAGTCTAAATAGATGTGTTGTTGACAGAACAGAACTTCCATTAATGAATAATGGAAAATCTATCAAACAAGGAAGTGGATACCTCCCAAGTATAAGTACGAGTGGAAGTTCCATCTAAGTGACAGAACTATTGGTTGACCAATGGAATTTCCTCTAATTTCAGGGGAAGATCCATCGTAAGATAAGTAGTAGGTTTGTTGCATGAGGAAAGACTCAACGAAGTTAGTCCATTGTGCGAGGGGTGATACAACGAACAGGGTTTATGATGTCACGAATAATTCAATGAAAAGCGATTGAACGCCAACATGTCTGCAACTGGGCAGCGCACATAGGCGGCAGGGGTCAGACCTAGTCACTATGTGTGGTGAAAAATAGTGTGGGGCTACCACCTAGGACGTCTGGGTTTTGGTTGAGAAAATCAACAACCGGTCCATACCTCCGGAGCGCCCTGGCTGGCACACGGGAAGTGTAGTGCTTGCACTCCAACCCAAATCATGAGAGGCCAAATGTTTGGCCCAAACTAACCATGATGTCAATTGTATAACCCCAAGTATAAGGGGTCAATAGTAGGCTTAGCCAAATCACTTAAAATTCTGGTGTTTCTTGTGTGTGCTTGTATGCTTGTCCTTCCTTTCTGTTCTCCCTCTTGTCTCACATCTCACGCAAATTCTTCTACTACATGTTGTAACATTGTCCTCCCAATCAAACTAGTATCAAAGCTAACTTTTAGTGTTGTCGACAAGCATGAATTGAAGTGTGCAAGGTAAAGCCTAGTTCTAGTCTATAGTGGCAAGTGCTAAAGCAATGAGAGTTATGAAAAGGGATGCAAAGGTCAAGATTGAGTTCTTCAATGGAAAAAACTTCAGATTCTAGAAGATCCAAATTGAAAATTATCTATACCAAAAAAGATTTCATGAACCATTATTAGAACAAAAATTGAAAGGTATGGATCAAGTTAAATGGAAACTATTAGACCATAGAACCTTATCACTAGTCAAATTAACCCTAGCTAGAAATGTTGCATTTAACATAGTTAAAGAGAAAACCACTGTAGACCTTATGCGAGCACTATCAAATATGTACGAGAAGTCGTTGACTTCAAACAATGTGTATCTGATGAGAATGTTGTTTAAGCTCAAGATGCCAAAAGGTGGGTGTGTTGCAGACCACATTAATGAGTTCAATACAATTATAACTCAGCTAAATTCAATCAATATAAACTTCAATCACGAAGTTAAAGCACTAATTACACTCTCATCACTATTGGTGAGTTGGTCTATAGTTGTTACTAGTGTCAACAGCTCACTTGAGTATGAATAGTTGAAGCTAAATGACATTAGGAATTTGATTCCCAATGAAGACATTTGTAGGAGAAGTAACTTGCAGGTAGGACCTTCAATGAGTGATCCTAACATGGAGAGTAAAGGTAGAAATTAGTAGAAGTTTAGAGACAAGAACAACGGTAGAAAGAAAGTCACTTTTTGGAATTGTAGCAAGAGAGGTCACCTCAAAAAGGAGTGTAGGGCTCCAAGGAGGAAAGTAACTTGTTAGAACTATATATGACAAGTTTCTCTAATACTAGAGTAGTGGAGACACCATTGGAAATCATCTCAAACTAATCAAAGAGTAAGCATCAAAGATTAAAGAATTAATATATATAGGAAATACATGTCAAAGGTTCCCTATGTTTCATCAATAGGAAGTCTAATGTATGTCATGATTTGCAACAAACTTGATATAACCCATGCAGTGGGAGTGGTGTGCAAACTTTATATTAGATCCAAAGAAGCAACATTGGGAAGGTTTGAAGTGGATTCTCTACCATCTTAAAGGTTTAGCTAAGGTGGGCTTGTGTTTCAGGAAATTCATTGAAGGATTGCGAGGTTACTATGATTTAGATCTAGGTGGTGACTTAAACAACAACAAGAGTACCTCTAGATACATTTTCACTCTAAATGGTGCGATAGTAAGCTAGATGTCAAGGTTGTAGAGATGTCTCTCTTTCAACCTGTGAAATAGAGTTGATAGCTATTATAGAAGTAGCCAGAAAGCTAATTTGGCTAAGAAGTTTCCTAAAGGACTTCCATAGGATAGAGGACAACAGTGTATTGTACAGTGATAGTCAAAGTGTTATTTGAAGGAGGATTGAGAATGTCGCTAGAGGGGGGTCAATAGCAAATTTAAAAAACTTATAAGCGATATCACAAATTGATGGCACAAATATTTGTTTCGATTAATCAAAACAAAAACAAAACAAATAAGACACATGAATTTTTAGGTGGTTCCCCAAATAGGTACAACCATCCCTAAGCTAAGAATCAAATTATAACTTGAGTATTTTTTGTCAAACACTCTAACCAAAACCAACTACAATCTAGGAGTTTATGATCAAATTCCTCAACCAACCCACAAGAGTTTGATCATAAACTCAGGTGTTTATGGTTCAACACCCTAACTCATAGGAGTTTCAAGTCAAACTCTTCAACTAACCACTCCTTCTCACAAGGAGTGCACCACTTGAGTTTTGTGGTCAAAACTCAAGCCAAAATTAACGCAAAATTGAATCCAATTTGCAACCAACCAATGAGAAAACTCAAATGCTCTTGCTTAGAGTGCTAAATGTGATGCATGAAAACTTATGCACTATCAAGACTTAATCTGATGATAATTGAAGATTGGAAAACAAGTTTGAAAGCTTTGTGCTCAAAGAAAATTAGGATTGCAAAAAGGGATTATGTTAATATATGATTAAGGGTCCTATTTATAAGCTAATCATAGTGATTAATGGCTAAATAAGGTGTTTAACGGCTATAATGTCTAGATGTTAATTCCTAGAATGAAATTTTGAATTTTCACTTTGTAATTCCATTTTTGCCAACAATTATTTTTCTAGGCGATAATTCCTAAAATGGAATTCCATATGATATTTCAATTTTCACCATATGAAATACCATTTTGCAATATATGAAATACTATATGAAAACGGATATCTAAAATTCTATTTTGAAATACCATTTTGCGGAAAAAGTGAAAACCCTAGTGGTCATCTAGAAATGAAAAAATAAGGTGAACAAATGAAGTTCTGGAATTTTCTAAACAGAATTGAAAAACCTAGGATACAAAAAAATGGAATTTCATTTCTAGAGAAATGGTTATCCAAATTTTTCTGTAGGAAATGAAATTATCCTTAAGATGAAAATTTCTACCTAAATGTTGTGGTTCTAGAGTGTAGTAACTTTGTTTTTCAACACAGTTACAAAAATTTAGGTTTATAGAAAGTTGGGAAATTAAGGCTAAAAATTGGTCTTAAGATAAAACAAGTTTACCAATTTTCCTATTGGAGTATCTGATATCTCCTCAATGGAAAAACGAGTTTATCGATGGATATTTTAGGTTACTAGGTAGATAAGTTTTTCCTCTTGTTAAAATGGTTAATTGATTTTTACCATTTGGTTATTCGTGTTGTGAAAGCCTAAGTGTAATGATATGTATGTGGTAACTTATTTATGATGAGGTGAGTAATATGCATGCCCTAGAACTAGTATGTTCCTAGAGTAAGAGCACAAAATACACTTACACTTTCTTGATCCTTTGAGCTCTTTGCCATTGAGTTTGCTCTATGTCTTGAGGCTCCTTTGATTCGTGATGCTTGAGACTTAGTTGATTCTCTTTTTTTAATTTTTTTTTCTTTTTGTCATGATTCACATGTGTGCTCTTGCGAGCTTCTATCTCCACCTTCCATCTTCATATATATTAGACTTAACTCGACACCGTGTACAGTTTACTATTTTGTAAACTCTTTTTAACGTGATCAAAACTACATTATAAATCAAGCATATAAAAGGTATTTTCTTAACAATCTCTCCTTTTTCGTAATATCAAAACACACATAAAATAAAACATACACAATAATTACATTGTATGCAATTTTTCTTCTTCTTTTTGACATTAACTAAAAGGGAGGAATAGACTATCTTGGAAACTTGAAAGATTAGGAAAAGAGAGGGCTTGGTGAAGCTCCCCCTATTAAAGAGCTCTAGATATCCTATGACGATGATAAGTTTATTTTTTACGTAATTTATCATGGTTAATTTATATGATTATGATAGGGAATTTATTTGTATTCTTAGTAAAAATTATATGTTACATCATTTTATAAGAACTTAAATGCAAAAGAACATTAAACGAATATAAACCTAGTAAAGCACCTCACATCCACTAATATTAGTCACACATGTCAAAAGCCAAGAGGATACAAAGATAAATGCTTGGGCTAAATATGGATTATACATTACTTAATTTTTTAATAAAATAAAAAAGTAAACCAGATCATTGCAATTTGATATGATTTGACACCATCAATGACATGATTAACCGATAAAAATCTAAATAGGTTGATTAAATTTTTTTAATAATGACATAATACGATAAAAATAATACCATATTATAAAAAAATCAGGTACCGAGCCGTGCATCTCTACAGGTATCTTTGTTACGAAAGGTTAAATTTTACTGCCACCATGCCAGGTCCATATGGATTAATAGAGTTCGATCCAGGGTCCATATGCCAGGTCCATATGGAGGCCCATATATTCTGTAGCCGCGGAAGCGCCCTGCGGTGGCAACCGACGATGTCCCGCCATTTCCACCACCTCCGCCGCCAATTCTCCACCCACTACACTGCCCGGATCGTGAAGGCCGAGGACGTCGGCCGTCGCCTCACCGTCGAGGTACACCCGCCATCCCTCTCCCACGACCACGGCCGCGGCCACACCCTCCCCCGCCATGATCTGGTCTGCGAGATCGTCACTCACCTCAACCGCCTCGCCCACTCCGACGACGATGACCCCTTCTTCTCCGTCTCCGATCGCCTATCCTCCCTCCCCGTCCCACTCACCTCCCTGGAGTCCAGCCTCATCATCAAGTCCCTCCACAGCCCTTCCGCCGCGCTCGACTTCTTCCGCCTGCTATCCTTCCTCCCCGACTTCAAGCACGACTGCCACACCTACAACCGCATCCTGTCCGTACTTTCCAAGAGGGCCGTCGTGGCGGAGGAGGATGTGTGGGGGGTGGTCGGGGAGATGGAGATGCAGCGGGTGAGGGGGAATGCCAGCACGGTGAATCTGCTGGTGGGGCTTGTAGGAGGGAAGGGAGTGGAGAGGTGCCTAGGGCTGGGAAAGAAGTGGGGGGTTAGTCTTAATCGCTATACCTATAAGTGCGTTGTTCAGGCGTATTTGAGGTCCTACAACGTCCGGAAGGCCTTCGGGGCGTATGTCGAGATGAAGAGGAAAGGGTATGGGTTGGACATCTTCGGCTTTAATATGCTCCTTGATGCTCTGGCTAAGTCTGACATGGTATGATTTTGTTTCTGGGTTGAAATTGGCCTTATCCGTGATAAATGATTTACGGAGAAGTTTCATCTTTTATGATTTTGCTGCTATAGGCTATTCCGAAAATTGTGCTATATTTTGTATATTGTTTCATTGTTGCAAGTAGTATTCAACATGGTGCTGATTTCAGTCTTCCTTTTAGGTTAGCTACACATTTGCATTCAGAGCCAATTGAAATTGAAATTGGACCAATTGTCTTTTTCATCTCCTGCCAAGCTAGTTTCTTTCCAGAGACTGTTTGCTGAACGTATTGGAAATGGCTTTGGATGATTTACAATAGTTGATTGAGTTTGCTTCCTGAAAGTTTTACTCAGCAATTTACTAGCCTTAGTTTCCTGATAGCATGACTGGTGGCATATCAACAGGTTGAACAGGCTTACAAGGTTTATCAAGACATGAAGCGAATGAATTGTCAGCCTGATATGTATACATACACCATCCTCATCAGAATGGCAGGAAGGATTGGGAAGACAGATGACTTTCTCTCATTCTATGATAATATGCTAATGAGCGGTTGTAAACTAAACTTGATTTCTTACAACACTATGATTCAGGCTCTAGCAAAGAACAGAATGGCTGATAAGGCTTTATTGATTTTCTCCAAAATGGTTGAAAGTGATTGCCGCCCGAATGGATTTACGTATACCTTTCTTCTGGAGGTTCTGGCAGCAGAAAATCAGCTTGATAGGCTAAATGAAGTTGTAGAGATATCTAAAAAGTTCATAAACAGGGAAATCTATTCAAGTATGGTGAAGACACTAAACAAACTTGGTCATGCACGTGAAGTGCATGGTCTTTTTTGTAGGATGTGGCACTTGGACGATAGTGGAGATAAGGGTGCTTTTATTTCCATGCTAGATAGCTTGTGTAATGCTGGTAGAACTTTGGAGGCTATGGATTTGCTTAGCAAAGTTCAGGAAAAGGGTATTGCTGCAGACAGCTTCATGTACAACATTGTATTTGCAGCCCTTAGCAAATTAAAGCAGACAGATTACACCAGCATCCTTTTTGAACAAATGAAGTTGGATGGTTGTTGCCCAGACATATTCACATACAATATGCTTATTTCAAACTTTGGTAGGGCAGGCCAAGTAGATAAAGCACTTCAGATCTTCGAAGAGATGGAGAAAAGTGATTGCAAACCTGATGTGATTACATACAATTCGTTGATAAATTCCTTGGGAAAGAATGGTGACCTTGATGAAGCCCATATGCAATTCATGGAAATGCAAGAAAAGGGACTGAATCCTGATGTTATCACTTACAGTACCCTTATTGCATGTTTTGCTAGACATAATCGTATTGAGATGTCGTATCGATTGTTTGAAGAGATGCTTGCCAAGGGATGTTATCCTAATATTGTTACTTATAACATATTGCTTGATTGTCTCGAGAAGTGTGGAAAAGTTGATGAGGCATTCAAGCTTTATGCAAGATTGAAGCAACAAGGTTTAAGCCCTGATGCTATAACTTATACAATTATTGAGCGGCTGCAAAGTGGAGCTCATAGAACACCAAAATATGGAAAACGGAGACAGATTGCAAGTTGGGTGGTTAGTCCGCTAAGGTGATGAAACAATTGTGGAATTCTGGATTTACTAACACCACAAGATTTCCTCATTTTCTCCTATTACTGCTGAGAAGAATTTTTAGAGAATCCAGCCCATGTAGTTCCTCTAGAAAGAAGGATGCACTTACGGAAAGGTAACATACTCTTGTTTCTAACAAAAGTGATTTGTATCAGTTTCTAAGAGGTAATTAATAGCCAACTAATACAAAAAAGGATTAAGAATCTCTATTTTGATCTCCTATGATAACTGTTTGACACCTGACATCTTGAATGTGCATGATTATCGATCACCCAAGTTTGTCATTCACAATTTTGCTCCAAATGAAGGCTTTTCTTATAGACATAATAAAATAGAAGTAATTTAGAACCAATTAACAGATGTAATTGATTTATTTTCAATATAATCGGAAATGTTGCAATTTAGCATCTATCATAAAAGGCATAGCATTATTGGATGGTAAATTGGTAATCACTTTTATAATTGCAAATAATAGTAAGTGATTACTGTGATGTTGCTGTGTTATGATAAAGTTCATGATGTTTCCACGTGCATGTGACATCCTAAGAATTCATGATTATTGATCACCTAGGTTTGTCATTGACAATTTTGCTCTAAATGAAGGTTTTTCTTATAGCTATCATAAAGTGGATGTAATTTAGAACCAACAGATGTAATTGATTTATTTTCAATGTAATCAAAAATGTTGAAATTTAGCATCTATCTATCATAAAAGGTGTAACGTTTATTGGATGGTAAATTAGTAATCACTGTTATAATTGCAGATAATAGTAAGTGATTATTGAGATGTGGTTGTGTCATGATGAAGTTCAAGATCTCTTTACTATTGCTAGTGTAACCTTTTAAAGATTCGGTCATAGAGTGGACCAGGACTTGCCTAAAACGGAAAGGAGGTTTTGAGTCGTCACTTGAGTTTTTAGGAAAAACTAGGAAAATCGTAAGGCTGATGGAAAATGCACCCCCGCATGAAATAAGGAAGATGGATGGATACCTAGTTTGCATTTGGGGATAAAGATAAGAAATTTAAAGTACCAATAGGGAAGGTGTTAAACATCCTTAGTTGGCTCAGAAAAATCTAGCCTTCCTTTATTACAATGATAGGATATTTAGCACAATGGCAAGTGAATTAACAATGCGAGTGACCAATGTAAGGATCTATACATTTACTCATAAAAGCGTGTATGTGAGGATATGCAGGCTATGATAAAATGAGAACCATGCTCGTGGAAGGATTCATGCTCAAATGTGTGTAGCTGCGGAAATGGATAAAATGCCAACAAATGCAAATATTTTGAATGCTGGTAGATTGTATTTATCATTCAAACAAGGATTTACACATGATACAAGATGAAAATCAGTTTGGGGTAAAACCCTCTGCAAGGATGCTTTTAGGAGGGAACTATTAAACGGGCACAAGGCTAGCAAGGATTCACCTTAAGTAAGTCTTAAGGAGAATAAATTGAGGTGTAGCTTGCCTATGTTCATTCTCTTTTTTTGGATTTAGTGATACATAGATGAAGAAATGCAAATGGATATGGAAAACATTCATCCCTCTTGCCTCCATTCGAGTATTGGATTATACTTGTGGGGGTGAAGTGGGCTGATGCATGAGCATTCTTTGAAGCTTTCGAGCAAGTTGTCTCAAAGGCTGCATGTTCTTCTAGGGGCCCCCAATTGTCCTTGCAAAAAGGCTTTTATGCTACCCCCTTTCCAGCCACCCATGCTGGTAAGTCTCGATAGGGGATTGGCTCACTCTTTTGCTAGCAATGTAGATGGGTTGGATTCGTCTTCGGTTTGATAGATTAAATGAGGATCATCAGATATCAATGATTCTCCTGAGGAGGAGCTTGTTATTGTTCCTAGATTGGTCGAGGTGGCAAGACCTATTAACAGGATTGGATGGCATGGCCAGTTGTGTCTTGTGTAGGTGTAGTGGGTTCCAACAAGGTGTGTATTGGAAGTGCGATCGAAGACGAGATTATGGTGGAATTATGTTTGGCCTTGGGATTTTGATGGATAATGGTTCACTTTAGTAAGCTATCGGATTCTGATGCATTGCATTGGAATTCGATGAGGATAGGTTGTGCCTTACAATATCCAAATATGGAGACTCAACAGTATGCCCCTTCTTAGGAAAGGTGGATACTTGGGAAGAGAGGACACCAATTGCCTAGGGGAAGAGACACCATATTTGGATGAGGATTTGATGTCTGATAGTGGTAGACTTAGGGATGCCAAGTCCTAGTGAGCATTGGAAACCAATGATTCCTAATTGGAATCTGATGGGGTACAACCCCTCGATTAAGTGATAGGAACCAGACCTAAACCTTTTTGTTGAATAGATGGAAGAGACAATCAATGTTGTCTGAGTATGAACCACATAAAAGTTGATGCAAATATCTTAGGTATTCAACAATGATTAATGCATATGTATGATAGGATAGAAATCTTTATATATACAAGTAACATTTGTCAGCTTCAAATGAAAATTAAAATATGTTTGTAGCAGTACAATAATTTTGTAACTGTCAACTTTTATTTTATCTATATGTCGCATAAAACATGATTCCAATACAAACACAAGTGTTTAATAATCTCACCCAGATTATTAAACATTATTAGTAGGAGGTTATCCCCTAAGATTTATAACAATTTGTCTTCTTTCCACTCTCTACATGGCTCTAGAGAGCCTAGGTTTTGAGAAATAAATAGAAAATAAAATAAAATACCAAAGGTGAGGAGAGAAATCCTAATCGATTACCACATAACCTCCAAAACTTGTTTCATCTCCCCTATCAGGCCTATTGAGCTTCCAGCACTACTAGCAACATCTTTTGCCGCAATTGCGATCAATTTGCAGCCCTCCAAGGTAAAAAACCTATGTTTTTGGTCTTTGGTGTGCCTATCAAGTTTATAGGCCCCAAAATTTCTCACTATAAGTCAAACACATCTATCATAATAGACAATGTCATTATAGAGACATAGTGGTGGATTGACATATCCGTCACTATAGATGGACTATAGTGACAGACCTACTACATATAGTGATAGTTGTCATCTGTCACTATAGATAGCTTTTAATGATGAATGATGTTATTTGTAGTGATGGATTCCTATTTGTCACTAAATAACGATCAATTATGATAGATACATCTGTCATTATATCTTACAAAAATCTGTCACCATAGCTTTTGCCACTATATGTTTTTTTAGAAGAAAATAAAAAACCTTATATTTTTATGTATTAATAATAAACAACAATTATACTTATTTTTTACTCCCTTAAAAACCCAAAATCTAGATCTGTTTTCCATCCTTCCTTTTCTAGCCATTACTTCCCCTCCAATCTTTTGCTGAAAGCAACCAAACAGCCATTCGTCATCATCACAGTCGCTTCCTATATAGGCATCCCACAGCCATAGTTGCTCCATTTTTATGATTTAAATTCCAGATTTTGATTCAATGACTATATACAACCACATATGGACTATTTTGTATAAGCCAAACATAAGTAGGTTTGAAATGAATATTAGCTTTTTCCACCATTATGGTATTATATTTCTTGAACAACCTATTCCCATCTGGAAGTTAAAATCATTTTTCCTTTAATGCTCTTTGTGGAAGCTTTTTTAATTAAATTCATGGATAACTAACCTTCTAAGTAGTTTAATATTGTTTGGGCTAGTTTTCTAAATTAAATAGTGTAGAATGTGGTTTTTTTTACACCTATTTTCTTCAAACTAATTCATGAGTCTTCAAAGTTCAAACTTGCCATATTGTAAGTTAGAGACACTACAAGAAATCTGGCTTATAGTAATGGTTGTATTTCTAAATCCATCACTATTTGTCACCTATAGAGATGGATTTTTCAATCTAGCACTGTAGGTGTTTTGCATTCGTCACTATTTATTTGTATAGTGATGGATGTTATCATCTGTCACTAAATGCATCCTATAGTGGCAGATTTGAAAGTTTGTCGCTATTAGTAGATGATATTTGTCATTTTAAATCCCTATTTTGCAATAAATGACTTAATTTGTCACAAAACATGTTTTTCCTCTGTCATTATATAGATTATAACATTTTACATTTTCATGCCTCTTTATTTACCACTTTCTTCATTATAGTGCCTCTTCACTCGATCTTCATCTCCTAGCCCTTAATCTTCCACCTACATGTGTTGTCGATCGCCTCTGAAGCTCTTTTATGTATGTTTCTTTGGTTAAAGTGCGAGCGTCGACCTACGAGCAATCGTGAGTGCATCTAGAGTGGAGCGACATTGTTGACAGTTGACGGAGTTGCATGTACATGTACTGTCGTCTTCAACCCCATTGATCTCCGTCTTCCTCCAAGCTGTAGGTGCTTGCACTTTCTTTCACAACCTATAGTGATGAATTGGTATAAGCAATCTATAGTGATGAATCCTATAGCCATGTAGTGATTGATGGATTTGTTAGAGTTAAATTTGATTTAGCGAGAGAAAGGTAGGGAGAAAAGGAAAAACACTTAAAGCACACAAGCCACACAACACTAGAATTTATGTGGTTTACCTAAAATTGGGCTACGTCCACAGGCAACTGGAAGCGAAGGGGATTTTATTTATGGACTACTACAGATTACAGACTGATTTGGTGAGCAAAAAGGATTGCTACTTGCTTACACATCCTTACCACAAATTTATAGCCTCCCAAAGGAAGCCCAACAAACTGGGCTTTAAAATAGGACATAATGGATGGCAGTTATGTCCATTAAAAATAGTAAATGCCTTGAGGATGTGAACAGATAGAAACTAATGATTGTAATTCAAGTCACTATTAACAAATCTCCACCTTAACTTGAATTTCCTCTTGCTGTCGCCCTTGCCAAAGGGCTTACTGATAACCATATATGTTAAGCAAGTCCAAGTAGTGTAAGAACTTGCCTTCAGTTACTACCTTGGTGAACATGTTAGTTGGATTATCTTTGGTTCCAATATTGCTGATCTTAATCCTCTTTTCTGCTTGGATGAAGTAGTATCCACATCAATATGTTTAGTCCTATCATGATGAACATGATCTTTGGTTAAGCATATAGCACTAAGGTTGTCACAGAAAATATTCGTTTGGTTTTGATGTAGCCTAAGATCTCCAACAAGACCCTTTAGCCAAATACCCTCCTGAGCAGCCTCAGTCATAGCCATGCACTCGGCCTCAGTAGTAGACAAAGAGATAGTAGGTTGTAAGGTAGCTTTCCAACTCACCACAGAACTTCCAATGGTGAATACATATCCTATCATTGACCTTTTGTTGCCCACATCAGCTACATAGTTAGAGTCTAAGTACCCTAAGACTAAACAATCCACACCATTTCCATAACAGAGACCAATATCAGAAGTTCCCTTTAAATACCTGAATATGCATTTTACGGCGTGCAAATGTTTTTTGCTAGGTTTACTCATAAAGTGGCTCACAACACTAATAGAATAAACAATATCTAGCCTAAAGCAAACCATTGCATACATGAGACTCCCTACAACACTTGCATAAGGGACTTTACTCATATATTCTGATTCAGCATTTGATTGTGGTGACATTGAAGAAGAGAGACGAACATTACTTGCAAATGGTGTGTTCACAGGTTTGACATTTTTCATTTTAAATCTCAATAAAATTTTCTGAATATAACTGTTTTGAGATAGAAAGAGTTTACCTTGATTTCGATCTCTATATATCTCCATTCCCAAGATTTTGTTGGTAGCACCTAAGTCCTTCATTTCAAATTCAGAATTGAGAAGTGTTTTCAAGCTTTGAATCTCCCTTTTGTCTTTGGAGGCAATGAGAATATCATCTACGTACCAAAGTAGGTAGATATATGAATCATCTTGACAATTTTTGAAGTACACATAGTAATCATATTGACTTTTGTTGTATCCAACCTTGATCATAAAACTGTCGAACCTTTTATACCATTGTCTAGGGGACTGTTTCAATCCACAATGATTTCTTCAGTTTGCAAATGTAATCTTGTTTGTAGGGTTCAACAAAACCTTCTAGTTGACTCATTAGAATATTCTCATCTAGATCTCCATGGAGAAAGACTATTTTCACGTCAAGTTGCTCCAATTCTAGATTTTGATGTGTAACAATTGCAAGCAAATCCCTGATTGAAGTATTTCTAACAATAGGTGAAAATACCTTGTTGAAATCCACACCTTCTTTCTAGCTCTATCCCTTGACAACAAGATGAGCTTTGAACCTAGTGCCTATAATGCCTTGAGTTCCAATTTTCTTTTTGAATATCCATTTGCAGTCGATAATTCTTCTTTTCTCTAGAGCTTTCACCAAATCCTAGGTCTAATTCTTCTAAAGAGACTCCAGCTCTTCATTCATGGCCAGCATCCATTGAGCAGATTCATTATTTTCAATTGCCTTTTTATAAGAAGTTGGTTTTGCAGATTCGACTTCCTTAACTACTTGAAAAGCATAGGCCATCATCCCTTCAAAATCGAATCTAATTGGTGGGTGGATTTCCTTTCTTGGTCTGTCTATCATAACACTTTTGAATTGTTGATGTTGTTCTTCTAGGCCATCAATTTTTGAATCACGATCTTGAGAGGGGTGTTCAACATCTTTTTGAGTTAGAGGTATATCAAACTCCACCTATTGATCATCACTTATATTTTCAGAAATAGAAATATCAGATTTATGATGAAACATAGATGTTTCATCAAAAGTTATACTTTTACTGAGTATAACTTTGTGCTCTTTTGGTGCTCAAATTCTGTAACCCTTCACACCTATACTGTATCCCACGAAAATACCCTTTTTAGCCCTTGGGTTTAATTTTCCTTCGTTTATATGATAATAGGCTGGACATCCAAAAATTTTGAGTTTAGAGTAGTCAGTAGCTTTTCCGATCCAAACTTCAAATGGGAGTCTTCATCTAAATGGTGGAGGAAGGGGATCTATTTATAATATAACATGCTATATGAATTGCTTCAGCTTAGAAAACTTTTTCCAGTCCAAAATTTGAGATCAAGCATCAAACTTTCTCAAGCAGAGTTCAGTTCATACATTCAACGACACCATTTTGTTGAAGAGTATTTCTTATTGTTCAATGTCTAGCAATTCCAGCAATTTTGCAGAAAGTATTGAATTTATTATTGTAGAATTCAAGACCATTATTAGTACAGAGGACTTTTATCTTTCTTTCAGTTTGGTTTTCAACTAGAACTTTCCACTCTTTGAAGTAGCTGAATGCTTCACTCTTGTGTTTCATTAAGAATACCCAAGTCATCCTTGAGTAATCATCAATGATAGACAAGAAAAATCTAGATCCTCCTAAAGAGGGCATTTTTGAAGGCCCCAACAATCAACATGAATATAATCAAGAATATTCTTTGTTTGTTTTTCAATTTTGCCAAACTTGACACGTTTTTGCTTGCCATAGACACAATGCTCACAAAAATCTAAATTGACTGACCTGAGTCCTCTTAAGAGGCCTTGCTTATTCAGAGTTTGCATTCCTTTCTCACTTAAATGAGCTAGATGCATATGCCATAATTTAGATTGATCAAGTTGATCATTGGATGATATTGTGGCAACAGATCCTACAATTGTAGATCCTTGAAGAATATATAAAGGTCCTTGCTTGACTCCTTTCGTAACTGTAAGAGATCCTTTGGTTACTTGAAGAACTCCACCTCCTCCATTATAACTGAATCCCTTATTATCAATAGGAATAAGGGATATTAGGTTATTCCCTAATTGTGGCACATGATGAACTTCTGTAATGGTTCTTACCATGCCATAATGCATTTTGATTTGAACAGAACCTATGCCAACGATCTTGCATAAATCATTGTTGGCCACAATGACATCTCCCCCATTAATAGCTTCATAGGTGGAGAACCATTCACGAGTTGGGCACATATGATGAGATGCCCCTGTGTCAAGTATCTAGCTTTTGGTTGGATAATTAACTTTAGATATTGTAAAGGCCACATCAGGTTTAGACAAAGAGTCATCTTGAGCAACAGAAGCTACGAGTGCCTTGGATTTCTTTTTGGGACAATCGGCCTTCCAATGTCCAAGCTCTTTACAATAGTTGCAAATATTCTTGGGATTTGTATATTTACTTTTAGATTTTCCCCTCCTTTTTTCTTTCTCATCAAATTTTTCAGATCTACCACGATTCTTCTCATGATCAGTGGCAAAAAGACCTGAAGCTAGAGTATCTCCCCCTGAACTAGAAGTAAGGTGACGAAGTTCCCTAATATGAAGACTAGATTTGACTTCTAATGAAATGATATCTTTACTGATGATGAAAGATTGAACAAAATTTTTAAAGGATTATAGTAAAGAAACTAATGGTAACAATGTAGCATCGTCATCTTCAATCTTCACGTCAATATTCCTGAGTTTATTAAAAGGGTGTTAAGTTGATCTAGGTGGTCTTTAAGGGACATACCTTCTTTTCATCCGAAGGGAGAATAATTGTTGCTTGAGAAGAAGCTTATTGGTTAGAGACTTGGTCATTTATAAGCTCTCAAGTTTCAACCATAAGCTAGTTGTAGTTTTTTCATCAGTAACTTCGATGATTACTTCATCAGCAAGACATAACAAGATTGTAGAGTGTGCTTTCTCTTTTTGCATGGTTTGCTCAGCATCATCAACTACAAGTGGTTTATTTTTCATTAGTGGCGTTTAGATTCCTTGTTGCTTCATACATCTTGATTTGCTAGAGGCTGAAGTTCCTAGTGAATTTGTCGACCTTCACATTGTGAGATGACATCCTTTCTCAAGCTAAAAGATCCCAAAACGATTTGGCTCTGATACTAATTGTTAAATTTGATTTAGCGAGAGAAAGGCCAGTGGAAAAGGAAAAACACTAAAAGCACACAAGCCACACAACACTAAAATTTACATGGTTCACCCAAAAATAGGCGACGTCCACAGGTAGCAGGAGGCAGAGGGGATTTTTTTTATGGACTACTATAGATTATAGACTGATTTGGTGAGCAAAAAGGATTGCTACCCGTTTAAACATCCTTACCACAAATTTATAGCCTCCCAAAGGAAGCCCAACAGACTAGGCTTTAAAATAGGACATAATGGATGACAGTTATGTCCATTAAAAACAATAAATGCTTTGAGGATGTAAACAGATAGAAGCTAATGGCTGTAATTCAAGTCACTATTAATAGTTAGTATATGTAAATAATGACGGATATAGTCCTCATTTGATGACAAATATACATATATCCATCACTTTATGTTGTAACATAATGGTGGGATTGTTACCCTTATTATAGTGACAAATATAATGTCAATAGTGATGGATGGTCTATCATTATACATTAAAAAATGTGATGGATTACAAATTCGTCACTATGAAATAATTTGTCACTAAATCCTTTAAAATAGTGATGGATCACATCTATCATTATTGATGTTGTATTCATCACTATTTGTACATATTTAGTGACACATTCGATAATTTGTCACTAAATCCTTATTATGGTGCCTCGTATAGTGATAGATGACTAGAGATTTTAGTGACAGATTTTTAGATGTTTAGAAGGGGGTAAATAGTGTGAAAGGATTGATTCACTAAAGGTTGACTTTTTTGTAGTGAGATCATAATAGTGTGAAAGGATTGATTCCTCTGCTAGAGGGTAAATAGCGGATTATAGGTAAATTTAATAATTTGATTCAATTTTACAAGATGTAGTAGAAAATAAAGCACACAATTTTTAAGAGATTCTCAAAATTGGGTATGTCCACCTTAAGTTAAAATAGCTTGAACCTACACTAAGTCACTATAAAATAACAGTTACAATTAGAGTTTAAGGTTGAATTTGACAACTCACAAAATAATCAGGTGTTTATGGTAGAATACCCCAACCAACAAAATTTTATAGTTAAACTCTTCAATCCATCCCTTCAAATCCTAGGAGTGAACTACATGTATTTTTTGATGCAAAAACAAGTCAAAACCAACAATACAATGATGCCAATTGCAAACCAAAAACATTTACAACCAGTGATGCTCTTGTTGAAGAATGCTATAGATGATGCCTTGAGCTTTGATGCACCTTCAAGAGCAGTTGGAAATGTCTTCAATGTGCGCAAAAGTGAATTTTGAGAGCTTTAGTGTATGAGAGAGTTTGGGATTGCAAAAGGTGGACTTTGGGTTGGATAATCTCTCCTTTTTATAGATTGTATCATGATTTTAAGAACTAGTTTTTGGGCACACACAGGTTAATGATTGAAAAGTCGTTAATTCAATTTGTGCAATGGTCAGATTGTTTGATCTAAGTTTTGATACTTCGTTGTAACCACTTTGGTATTCGAAAGTTATTGTAAAATGAAAGTGCAAAATCGGGTTAATGAAATGTATAGCCGTTAATCCGATTTTGTGTCAAAGCTTAACTTTGGGTTTCTTCTAGATATGTTCAATCTAAGTACTATTCATCGTTAGCCTTGTTTGGGTGTCCCAAAGTTACTAGACTAAATTGGTGCAAAGTTTGGGTTAATGAAAGGTATAGTCGTTAATTTGAATTTAGGTTAAATTTTTTAGGATAATACCCCTTGTAATAATAATGTTTTGATAATGTCAATGTTAAAAAGGATGAATATATGCCATGTAATATATTAGGGAGTGAGTCATGTAAAGAATGGAAGTTTCATGAGGAAAGCACAACAACAAAGAAGAAGATTGAAGATCAAATCAAAGATGAGCTTGAAGATTGAAGGGACATTAAGTTGAGGAAAAGGAGAAAAAGGAGTACTAGACATAAAGCTAGGATTCATTTTACCAAAAATAGGTCCCCCAATGCATGTTATCATACTTAGGCATTTACAAGAAAAAATGGATTAACTGAATTGTAAAAATTGGTTAACCATTTTCACTAGGAAAAGAAGATCCACCAGGTAACCTGGTAAAAGCACTGGATAATTTGTTTTACCTTAAATGGCTCACTAGATAATCCAGTAGAAAAAATGGTAAATCCATTTTTAGAGTTAGAGTATTTTACCTAGAATTTTTCAACTTTTTTATAGACCTTGAATTTGGTAACTATATTGTAAAACAAGGTTACCACATCTTAGAATCATAACACTTAGATAAAAATTCCAATTTTAAGGATCATAGTATTTCTTGTAGAAAAATTTGGATAACTGTTTCTCCAAAAATAGATTTCTGTTTTTCTATAACTAAGTTTTCTTAAATCCTATCTAGTAGAATTTGAAACTTCCATTCTTCATTTTATTTTCTATTGTGGATTGATACATAGGGTTTTTATTTTTATAGGAAAAACAAAATTCCGAAATGGAATTTTGGATATCTAATTTTATATTTTGCTCATTTAGTGAATTTTAGAATATCAAATGAAATTCTGTTTTGGGAAATATCGCCTGAAAAATATGATTGTGAGGTAAAATGGAATTATGAAGTCAAATTCGGAATTCCATTTTGAGTAAAACAATATAGTCATTATTTACCTTGATTTTTCTATAAATAGGTGCTTTAATCCCATCCTTAAGAAACATTTTGCAATCCTACAATTTTATACATACTTAAATTCTCGATTTTCATTCTTTGCACTCATTGAACATCTTTTATCAAGCCCTGCAAGTGCATACATAGAGCAAGCATCATTTTAGCACTTTTGAGCAAGAGCAATTAGTTTTGCAAGTTTTGATTATGATTGGATTTTTGTTTATGGTTAGTTTTGCTTGGTTTTTGACCATAAAACTTAAGAAGTGCACTCCTTGGGATTAGGAGTGGTTGGTTGAAGAGTTTCACTGTAAACTCTTGTAGGTTTGCTGTATTTTATCATAAAACTTTGGTTGGTTGGAGTGTTGTATCATAAACACTTGGTTTAAGTTGGTTCGTAGTGTTTCTACCTTAAAACATTGGTGGGTTGGTGTTTTACCCTAAACACATTGTTAGTTGAAGAGTGTGACTTAAAACTCTTATTAGTTGAGGTGTTTTAACCAAGGATTCAAATGTCAGTATCGTATCGAAGATTGAGCCTTTGAAAAAAGGAAAAGTATCGATGATCTAGGATTGTATCAATGGAAACACAATATTTTTGTGAAAACGATCATAAAACACAAAATTTCAACTTGAAACTTAAAGATAAGATATAATAAGTTATGATAAGTACATTAAAACACTTGGATAAATTTTTTAGACAATTATCAAGTATAAAATATTAATGACATAGAGATATAGTAGTTACATATATGAAAAAAGTTTTAAACTTTTTACAAAAGTTAAAGAGATTCATAATGACAAATGATTTAAAAAATAAAGCAATTATACATATGTTAATTCCATGTTGAATGTCTCGATGGGTCATAAGGATTGTATTCATATAGATTGTATCCTTGTTGCCTTTAATAAGATTGAAACATTTAAGTACAGATTTCTTGTGTTCTTTATGCGACATATTAGTTCTATGACATTTGTGTGGCATATTAGATATGATAATCAATAATCTACTGATGATATTCATTGTCAGGCACTTGGTTAAGATATTCTATTTGTGAAAAGGTAAAATATATGTTGACATTAACTTCATTGCCTGAGGAAGGTGTATTCATTTCTTCTTGATGATGTTCACTTTGTTCACCATATTGACTAGATTCATAATGACTTGGTTGATATGATGATGAATGATTTGTTCAAGTACTATCAGAGTAATAATTTGAAAAACTATGTGATCCATGGTGTGAAGTTGATATATAAGGATCAGTACTTTGAGGTTGAGAATATGATTCAGAAGTAGTCATCCTTAAACCTCCAAAAAGTGATGATAAAAATGATGATTGTTCTGCGGTCTTTCCTTGTGTATCATTATTAAATTGAGGCATTCAATGTATCATAAGTTTCTATTTCAGAAGGTTTGACTCTATGATCTTCATCTTTTATAGTATAAGTGAAATGTTCCTCACCTGTAAATGAACTAAGTGGTCTTTCACTTTCAGGTTCTAGAATATTACCACCACTATCACTACCACCACTATCATCATCATTATTGTCATTACCATCATCATCTGAACTAGACAATATAGGATCATCATCTAAGTTTATATTAGGGTTCAGACCTGGACTTCTACCAAAACCGAGAGAATGTGGAGGTCATATATTCTTCAATATTTACATTTAATTTCTGTGCAATATGTTCATTTGGTCTTCCACCCTCGTTATCAAGAATAGGCGTACCATTATCTTTCATTCAATCTACAATAGGATCTTCGTTGCTAGAATTTGTATAAATAAAAGCGACATCAATTGGATCCAACTTTTCATAATCTTCTGCTTTAATAATATGTTTCATATGAAGCCTCATGTTATAATGAACAAAGACTAAATCATTCAACCTTTGTACTCCTAATCTGTTCCTTTGCTTTGTATGAATTAAATTAAATATACTCTAATTTCTTTTACAACCAGAAGCAGAAGTAGTTTGAGAAAGCAATTTGACTGCAATATTTCTCAAATTAGGAGCATCTGTGCCATGAATGACCCACCATTCAGTTGTAAAAAATATTAAGAGTGAATATTATATGGGTAATTTTGTATCACTAGGCAACAACTATAAAATCATAAATAAAAATTTATAATAATTTCTAAAAGTAAGTACTTACTAGGACTCATAGTTTTTATAACATTAATGGTTTTAGGATGTTGAAAGCCTCCCAAACGATCCCTAAAATATTATATTTCACTTAAGGCTTACACCTGAATATTGATATCTGACTTAATTTTTTGAATGACGGTCTTTAATGAATTGATCACATCATTATGATTCCCAATCTCCTTTTTGTATTGAAAGCGTGTATTCAAATAAAATGCTGCATATCAAAGTATCAAATAAAAGATAAGTACCAAATTACTGGGAATATTTAAAATAAACTAATGATTAAACATAAATTGAAATAATTCTATATCAGTTTCATGTAATGGATGTAGCAGCATCTTGAACCATCTTTCATCAATGATGTCCACGTATTTCTTTGTATTTCGTGGTATTGAGTCAGATACTACTTCTCATTAAATTCATAGCTTCATATAATAAACCCATTGTGGGTTTTTTATCATCATTAACCAATCTTAAAACCTTAGAAACAAATTTCATAACAACAATACATTTCTTTACATTTTCCCAAAAATTATAATCATTCACTATAGAAGTTACTTTTCTACCCATTGGACTTTCACTTTCAGAATAATTATACCATAACTCAGAGTTAAATATATATTTAAGTCCAGCTTTCTTGTCAAACATAGATTGAAGTGCTATGTAATTGGTGGTAAAACGAGTAACTCTAGGATGAATTAAGTCACCACCATAGATTTCTGGTGACCTCATGTATGAAAGTAAGAAAGATTGATTATATATATAATTTGTGATAAGTTGTGCTGATTGTATTGTCTTCCCCATTAAATTCGTCCGTTCAAAGTCTTTTAATATAAGATCAATACAATGTGCTACACAAGGTGTCTAAAAAATAGAATACTTTTCCATAATTTTTTTACCAGCTTTTTTAAAGTTGATGCCATTGTTTGTAACCACCTGTACAACATTTGATGGTCCAACTTCTTTGATAACGTTAGAAATTAATTTGTAAAGATACTTATAATCTTTGACATTTTGTGATGCATTGATGAACTTTTAAAAAATAGCTCGTCCATCACAATAAATCATAAAGTTAATTATTTGTTTTCTAGTGGCAGAAGTCCAACCATCACACATGATGGTTACGCCATACATGATTTTTGTTTTATTTATTTATATTTTTGTATTATTTATTTATTTTTTTAACTTTTTTCTTTTTTTTTCTTTCCTGGTTTACTTTTTTTGTTTTTTATTGTCACATGAACTTCCCCAACCTCTTTTCCATAACTTTTTCCTTTCTTTTTTGTCTTTCCTCTTTTACTCTTTATTTTTTTTTACTGTCACATCAACTTCTTCCCAAACCTCTTTCCCATAATTTTTTTTTGTCTTTCCTCTTTTCCTCTTTTTTTTATTTATTATCGTCACGTGACACCTTCCCCAACCTTCTTTCTTCTTCCTCGAAGTCGAACTCTACAAGACTGCAACTATGCTGGGAACCCAAAAAATGGGTTTCTAGTGTTGACGGCCTCAATGCCACTTGATGTTTCACGAACATTTGACTTGTAAAAAAAAAAACTACGAGGAAGTTGAAGAACTATTGGACGATCGGTGATCTAAAAAAAATGAGTTTGGATTGATCGACTTGGATTGGTTGATTTGAACTGTCCAAACTAAAAAAATTATGGATCAAACGATCTGTCGATCCACCACCGATACAAATCGATGGATCGTTTGATCCTTGCAACTAATGAAAATTCTTTTATTTTTCGTATTGGTTAAAATAAAAACTGACACGGATGGTTGAAATTTGGGCAATCCATGTCGATTTTTTAATCCTTGGTTTTGACCTTAAACACCTATTTAAGGTTAGTTGAGGAGTATGACCATAAACTCTTGTTATAGTTGATTGGGTGTTTAACTATAAACACTTGCTTGTAATTTGATTTTATAGTGAATTATAATAGGCTTAAACTTGTATAGCTTAGGGGCAGACCTAAAAAATCTAGTGTACTTTATTTCCATTTGATTTATTTTGCTTGTGTTTTTATTGATCAAAAATTGTATCAAAGCTTTTTAAACACGCTATTCACCCCTCCTTTAGTGGTGTAATTGATCCTTCAAAAAATTGGACTATGGGTTTTCTATGGTTATATTTAGGCTAAGTATTGTTCATTGTTAGCTTATTTAGGTGACTGAAAGTTACTAGACGGAAAATATGTAAATTAGGATTAACTAAAGATATAGTTAACCTGAATTGTGATTGAAATTGGACTTAAGGCTTCTAGCGAAATTTGGACTAATATTATTATAACTTTCTTAGTCCAAAAGTTACTAGATGGTTTTTTCTAGGTTTTTCCAAGGTAGTGTTCTAAGTGTGTGATAATGATATGTATGTCTTAGTTTGTGTGCACTCAGAGTTCTATCATGAAGTACACACATATGGCTTGATGACTTCAAGTCCTTAGATCTCTTTTTCTTTCCTTGCTTTTCTTAACTTGAGTTCTTCATTATATCTTCATAGTTGCACTTGAGCTTCGATGCTTTGCATAGGTCTTTGAGCTTTTATATCCGTAGCTTCCTTCTCCCAACCTATACATCTTTATAGTATGGTCCTTGTATTTGACATCATTAAAACACAACATATTTCTTATCATACAAGGGGTAGTATCCTAACATGGTGGAGCTTACAATGGGAAAAAACAATGGAATAAGGTGTGCCATAGTATTACCTAAATTGAAGATCACAATGGTCCAAGCACAACTGCAGAATGACAAATGCACCAATGATGGGGGATAGATGAGTGTAGCAAAGGGTTGATGGACAGATGGAGGAGGACGAACCTGTGTAGTGTTACTCGGTGAGGAAGGGGGATGGGTGGTTAAAGACTAGACTGAGGGGTGTTGTTAAAGACGAGTGATGTACAATTGATGATGCCAATAGAGAGGGATAGTTGCAGTAAAAGGGCGTTCTTTAAAAGGGTGTTCTTTAAAAGGGTGTTCTTTGATTGATGATGATGACACCAAATGTAGGACGACGATGGGCAATTGATGACAAAAGATGACTACCAACAAATGGAGGATCGGGGATGGTCATGTGTAGGACCGTTGACAATTAACGATGGAGAGGGATGGTTGATAGTAGCTCAAATGAGTGATGGATGCACAGGAGCGATGTGTGGTGGGCACACATGTTAAAAGTATTTTTGGGTTAAGACTGAAATATTTAGTGATGAATTGTTTAATATTATGTGACAGATGTATTACTTTGTCACTATAAACCATCTTTAGTGATATTTTCAATCAGTATATCATGACAAATACAAGATTCTTCACTAAATCTCATTTATAGTGATAGATGAAAATCTGTCATCTGTCATTGTAGGTGACTTACAGTGACATGTAAAATTGCATTTGTCACAATAAGTCAGTTTTCTTGTAGTGAGGTAGAAAGGAAACAAAATGGAGTTGCAGAAAGGAAACACTAGTATATTGTTGAAACTGGTTTTTCTCTACTTAACTTTTCTTTACTTAACTTTTCTTATTTACCTTATAAATTTTGGTTGGAAGCCTTTCATACATTCATTTTACCTTATAAATAAAATGTTTATTATTTTAAATAAATCTCCATATGAAATGTTGTTTTCTACTCCACCAGATTAAACGCATTTACACTCTTTTAGTTGTTTATGTTACCCTTGGATATGCCTGTATAATACTTCAAAATTAGACAAAAAATTTGCAGAATGTATATTTCTTTTTATAGCATTCAAAATAAAGGATTCAAATGCTTTGATCCAAAGTCCAAACGCATGTTAATTTATTTCTAGACATTGAATTCTTTAATGAAATTTTTCCTTATAATGAAATAATAAATAAAACTCCTGATAGTTCTGAATTTAATCAAGCTGCTAATGAGAAAAGATCTTGGTTCTATTATAATTCTGCATTACCTGTAATTAATGAATTAGATGTAGAAAATGATATAGAAGACAGGAGACCTATTCAATCTGAAGAATTAGTCACTCCAAATTAAAATAGTGATTCAAAATAAAGAAATCTTGAATAGTTGAATGACCAAAAACATGCTAAGGAGGTCTATTGTGTTGTTGAAGACAACCATGACCAAAATATTGTTGATAATGAACTTAGCAATGAAGAGGCTCTTCTTGAAAATGTCATACCAATAAATTTGCATCCTATGCAAACACAGGAAAAATCAGGTATTTTCGAAAAGAAAGTCTTTTTGAATATGGTAAATGAACCTCTTGTTTCAGGTTAAGACTGTGAACGAAGTTCATTTGCTCAGGCAAATAAATCCAAAGTGGCGTGAGACTTTGAACAAGGAATATAATATTCTGATGAAACAACATACCTGGAACGTTGTTCCACGTGAATCAGGTATAAATATAATTGACTGTAAATGAGTCTTTAAATTAAAGAAAAATGCAGATGGAACAATTAGTCGACACAAAGCTCGTTTCATCGCAAAAGGGTATCTTCAATGACCTAGTATAGATTTATTTGAAACTTTTAATCTTGTTTTAAAGCAGACAACAATTAGAACTGGTCTCTCAATTGCTGATAGTAAAAACTGGAAATTGAAACTATTTGATGATGAATGTGCCTTTCTCTATGGTGATGAACTAAAAGATATAAAAATAAACACTATCCCAATTATGTTTGTAAAATTAACAAAGCTATATATGGTTTACATCAAGCTCTAAGAACTTGGCATGATAAGTTTGCCTCTATTCTTCATGAAATTGGATTTGTTACTTCTGTTTCTGATACTTCACTATTTGTATATCAATACAATGAAATAACAATATATCTTCTTTTGTATGTTAATGATATCATGATTACTGGTTTTGACATGAATTTTTCTCAAAGTATATTATTATTAATAACATTGGTAATCATTTCACTTTGAAAGATCTTGGTGAATTATCATATTTTCTTCGTATATTGATAACCAGAACTAGCAACAGTTTAGCTTTAAATCAATCACACTATATTTTACAACTTTTGAATAAAGCTAGCCTTCTTGAATGTAAGCCTGTTAGATCTGCAACCCACACCAACAAATTGGCCAAAGAAGATGGAACTCCACTTGATGATCCAGTTGAGTATTGACAACTTGTTGGATCACTTCGGTATGTCACCTTGTCAAAACCGGATATAGCATTCAATGTGAATCAAGTGTCAGTTCATGCATTCACTGACAGAATCATGTTCATGTGTGTGCTGTTAAGTGTATTCTAAGATATCTAAAGGGAACTATTAATAATTCTCTTGTTTTCACATTGGGTGATGCAAATTATGCAAGATCTCCCTCTGATCATAGATCATTTGGTGGATATTGTATTTTCTTGGGAAGAAATTGCATCTATTGTATTTTCAGATTGCTATTAATAATCAAGGATCATTGCTGAAATTTGCTAGCTTCTCTCATTGTTTAAAAAGTTAAGCATCCCTATTCTCTCTATACACTATATATTATGTTATAATGTGTCTGCCATTTCTCTAAACTAAAATCCTGTTTTTCATGCTAGAATCAAGCATATAGAAGTAGATTTTCATTTTATTAGGGAGAAAGTTACTCAAGGACAACTTCACATCAAGTGTGTTCCATCGAAAGACCAAATGGTTGACATTTTCACCAAGGGTCTTCATCCTTGAAGGCTACGGTATCTCAAAAACAAGCTCAACGTCTGTGATTTTCACCAATGCTGAGCTTACGAGGGAATGATAAAATATTGATGAACGGGTAACACAATACCCAAACTACTGTTTCTTGTTACTGCTATTACTTGAACCGTTTTGTTAATGTCGTTTGAGTATGCTAATGTGTTGTTTAGGTCTATTATTGTGTTGTTAACTTTGTTGTCATTTGTCATATTATATATATGGGTGTATTTGTCATTGTTAAAACTGAGGATTGAATAATAAGAGTTGATATTCCTTTTGCTCTTTCTTTCTTTTTCCTCTTCTTTTCCTTTCTCTCTTTGTCGTCTACGTCCTACCTTCAGCCATCTGCTTTCTAATGTAAGATCTATACGCCCAAATACAAAATGTTTTCTTTAAATTAGTTGTATGTGTATGTGAAATTAATTGAAAATAAATTGACAAAGATTTATTTTTTTTGAGTAAAATTGAATTAGAAGGAAATGAATTTAATGTAAAGGTATTTGTATATATATCAGAATTAAACAGAATTAAAAATTCTCACAGTTAGATGAAAGTGAACGAAAAAATTCAAGACTAAATTTTGAACGATTCTAACCTTACAAGTTTGGACTTTATTTTTATTTTAAATTAAAAAGTGAATAGTACTAATGAAAATAAATTTAATTTAATTTCACTGATATTTTAATTTAATTTTCATAAATTTCATAAATACTAACAAGATCTTAGAATCAATATACTATTTATCGGTTCAATATGCCATTTTTCTAATGGCTAGCTAGTGTTACGAAGGGTAGCCAGTATTTTGATGGGAAAATTGATATATTGGACAATTAATATTGCTAGTATTCTAGGCAAATCGTACTGTCATTTTATTAATGATGACATTTTGCTTTTGCTTCGAAGAGCAATTGTAATTCTGCTAAATAGCGTGATAATTATTGTATGACTTCTACAATAATGTTAATATACATTTTACCACTAATTATTTATTATTGTGTTTTTTCTCATTAAAATAAAATTATATAAGAAAAACTTTTCTTACAGTATTTCCTGAATTCTCCGCCGTGACAAGAAATTTTAAAAAAAAGCCTTCGTGATGTCATTTTTACTGCATATTCCACAGCAATCCAGAAATAAAATTTATCGTTTAAAATCAATAATTTTTCTAGTGGTTGATGGGCCTCGCCTTTAATGAAGGACTAGTCCAATTCCCAAACCCTTTTATCAGTATGTACGATCCCCGAAAATGTCATTTGCCCTTTCCCGCTCTTCACCAAAGCCCTAGGAAAACCCTGCTCAATCCAAAGCTCATAAGTGACATCAGGAACGCCCACGCGATCGGACTCTGCCAGGCCGGAGGGAATGGCGCGCGAGCGGAAGGAGGACGAAGGCGGCTCCCTCAAGAAGCGGAAGCGCGTCGTGTTCGCAAACGTCGGTAAGCTTTTCGTCATGAGGAAGTTCGTCACCGTCTGAGGTGTGTGTTTCATTTCGATCTTGGTGGCTTGAAAGTTAATCTTGCTTCCCGTGGTAACTCATAGGAAGCGTACACGAGTGTTTCTCGTCTTGAGTATGATTTTTCTTTCTTTCATTTTTTTCGACTTTGGAGCAATTGAGAGTTGAATTAATTTGTTAGGTGCGTATTCTCCATTAGAGGTTTGGCATTTCGGACCTTTTACCCCAGGCCTGTTTATTTTCGGCTTTTTGTTTTTTTTTTGGTATTCTGATTGGGTTGAATGGATTGAGGATTTTGAGCTTAATGGTTTGCTTATGTTAATGATATTTCAATTATGCTCGAACTTATTTCTATTTTATGTAAACGATACCAATGATTTCGGTGTTTTGACATTTTCCTAGTTGTGATTGTGGTTGTGACAAATTCAAAACCTTTTTTATTAAGTAATACGTGCTTCTTCTTGTTCATTGCATTGTATAGATGTTTTGTATCTGTGGCAGATACCATGTTCACTACTCCAGCTTACCAGGGGATGTTGGACATGTATGATATGTTGTACTAAATTATTTCTGACCTTGCAGATTCCGGAATTCAAGCAAATGAATGCATCAAAATATTTCTTGGTATGGACTAGTTTCTTAAGTTCCTTTACTTGCGATTTAAAAATGGAAACTTTTAACCTATTTCTTTATAAGGAGAAAATTCGTGTAGAATTTTCTAATTACTTTCATCTGTCACATATTTCTTTGTTTCTTTCTTTACATCCAATTAATGGTTACAATAGAATTTTGTAAAATATTTCATCATGTATTTAGCACTTTTAGCTTTACATAAAATATCTCAATTACCCACTTTCGAAGTATCTTCCTATTTTTCTGAAAAAGTAATATCAATTTCATTTTCTGTTTCAACAAAATTCATAAAGAAGATTGTAGAAGCTATACATGAATATGAAATTGTTTTAACTGATGCAGCTTATTTCTCTATTAAAATGTCTATTGGCCACATGTACTGGTCTGACTGGGATGAGCTTGATGAGCATAGCATTTCTTCAAATGCATAAGAAGTATTTGTTTTATAACTCTTTGAAATGTAATCCTAGGTTTCTGATGGCATTCCTTGTGATGCAATCATGAAAGTGGCCAAGCAATGACTCTTGGAATCTGTTATTGTATTTTAGTATTTGTTAATGTTATGCGTGGTAATCAAAGAAACACAGTGGAAATCGAATGGAGGAGTGAGCGATGAGAAAGGAAAGGGGAGAAGAAGATCGCCAAGCACACACAACAAAGAACACATGGATTTTACGTGGTTCACCCCAACAATGGGTTAGTCCACGGATGGAGAGGGAGGGAGCTTCTATTGTGGAGGCTAGGGTTACAAATCTCTCCACTCATTCCTTTGGAAAACCTTAGCCAAGCTTATATAGTGCTTGGGTATTCCATGAGGGTACAAAGACCAAAATGCCTCTTATACTAATTACATTATAAGTATCATTCAAGACACAATACAACAATCTCCACCTTGTCTTAAATGCTAGCTCCACCTTGACCAAGTCTCTCCATCAGGACCTGCAAGGGATCAGCTGCAGCCATACACGTTGAGTAAGTCCAAGCAATGCTTGAACTTACTCTCAATCATGCCCTTTGTAAACATGTCCGCTGGATTGTGCTTAATGCTGATCTTCAAAATCTTTATTCTGTCTTCACTTCTGAGAAAGTGGTACCTGACATCAATGTGTTTCGTGCGATCATGAAACACATTGTCCTTTGTTAAACAAATGGCACTGAGACTGTCACAGAAAATATCAGCTTTGTTAATCTGCACTCCAAAGTCTCCAAGTAGCCTTTTCAACCAAATTCCTTCCTTTGTGGTCTCAGTCATTGCCATGTATTCCGCCTCGGTAGTAGAGAGTAAAATAGTAGGCTGAAGTGTTGACTTCTAACTGACAACTGAGTCTGCCACAGTGAAAACATAACCTATCAAGGATCTCCTCTGATCAACATCACCTGCATAATCGGAATCAGAAAATCCAGCTATGTTGCAGCTCTGCTTGACGCCATATATTAGCCTTACATCAGGTGTTCCCTTTAAGTATCTGAAAATTCTCTTCACGGCTTGCCAATGCTCTTTGCCAGGATTTGACATGTACCTACTGACAACACTAAGATGATAAACTAAGTCATGACGGGTACATACCACGGCATACATCAAACTGCCAATGGCCTGTGAATAAGGGACACGTTCCATATGCTCCTTCTTTGTTTGAAACTGTAGAGACATAGCTGATGACAAACAAAGATTCTTGTCAAAAGGTGTCCCAATGGCTTTACATGAAACCATACCAAACCTGCTAAGAATCTTCTCTATGTAGCTACGCTGATGGAGAAAGAGTCTTCCTGCTTTCCTGTTTCTTTGTATCTCCATCCCAAGTATCTTGCTAGCTGGGCCAAGATCTTTCATTTCAAATTCAGATTTCAAGACATTTTTGTATTACCTTGATATCTTTGGCTGCAATCAAGATATTATCCACATACAAGAGAAAATATACATGTGTGTCATTTTATACCACTGTCTGGGAGATTGCTTAAGTCCATACAAGGACTTCTTCAGCTTGCAAACTAGGTTTGATTTCTCCTTGGTAACAAAACCTGTTGGCTGTTCCATCCAAATTTCTTCTTCTAAGTCACCATACAAGAATGCTGTTTTCACGTCAAGTTGCTCTAACTCCAAGTTCCTTGCACCTACAATTGCTAGGAGCACTCTAATAGACGTGTGTCTAACTACTGGTGCAAAAACATCATTGTAATCAATACCTTCCTGCTGTGAGTAGCCTTTAGCTATCAGTCTCACCTTGAACTGCATGCCTTGACTGCTTTGTATTCCTATCTTTCTTTTGAACACCCACTTGCAACCAACAACGTTCTTGGATTTAGGACGCTTCACCAAATCCCATGTATGATTCTTGTGAAAGGATTGAAGCTCCTCCTGCATGGCAACTGTCCAATTTGTAGCATCTGAGCTTTTAATGGCAACATCATAAGTGGGTGGGTCAACTTGTTCTTCCACCTCACTTGCTACATGCAATGTAAAAGCAATCAAGTTGCTATACCCGTACTTGATCCGAGGCTGGGCAGCTCTTCTAGGACGATCCCTAGCTATGCACCTGGATGGAATTTCTTCCACATTATCCATACTGCTGCCATCAACTTCATCTGGCGAGTCCAAATCAAGAGTCACCTGTTCAGAACTAATAGACTGCGGCAAAGAAAACTCCACCTGCTCGGAAGTATTGGGTTGATTTATAACGGTTGGCTTCTCTCCATTTTGCATCAATGAAGCCTCATCAAATGTGACATCACGACTGTGTTTCACCTTGCTTGACTTTATATCATAGATTTTGTAACCTTTTACTCCCATGCTATATCTCACAAAGATGCCCTTCTTGGCATGTGGTTCTAACTTACCATTGTTGATATGGTAATATGCAGAACATCCAAATATCTTCAATTTGGAGTAATTTGCTGTCCTGTTCATCCATACCTCATATGATATCTTGTCTTCTATACCACTGGAGGGTGATTTGTTGACAAGATAAGAAGCTGTGTTGACAGTTTCGGCCCAAAACTTCTTGTCTAAGCCGGCATGAGAAAGCATACACCTAGCTTTCTCCAATAGCGTGTGGTTGAGGTGTTCTGCAACTCCATTTTGCTGTGGAGTCCCTTTAACAGTGTGGTGTCTCGTGATACCTGTCTTCTTGCAAAAATTGTCAAAATTATGAGAGCAAAATTCCAATCCATTGTCAGTTCTTAGGTATTTCACTTTCCTGCTAACTTGGTTCTCAACTTGAGTTTTCCACTGCTTGAAGCTCTTGAAAGCCTCACTTTTATGCTTCAAAATGAAAACCCATGTCATACGTGAATAATCATCCACAATGGAAAGGAAATACCTAGAACCTGCAAGGGAGGGTTGTTGGGAAGGTCCTCAACAATCTGCATGGACATAGTCTAATGTCTCCTGAGTGGTATGCTCTCCTTTGCTGAATGAGACTCTTTTCTGCTTTCCATAGATGCAATGCCTACACAAATCTGCATCAATGTATCTGTGTCTATCTAATCTGCCTAAACTGCTGAGTTTCTGCATTCCTCTCTGCCCCAAATGTCCAAGTCTGGAATGCCAAATGACAGATGTGGATTGCTGATTTGCAGCAACAGCGACAGCGACACCTACAACCGGAGAACCTTGAAGGATGCACAAGGGTCCATTCTTGACTCCTTTCAACACCACTAAGGAGTCCTTTGAGACAACTAGCTTGCCTCCTCCACCTGTATACTTGAAACCCTTGGAATCAAGTGCCATCAAAGAAATCAAGTTCTTTCCCAACTTGGGAACATGCCATACATCTTTTAGAGTTCTCACAATACCATCATGCATCTTGAAACGGATTGTACCAACACCTGCTTTAGTGCAAACATCATCATTGGCCAGTGTTACCTGTCCACCATCAACCTGCTCATACGTGTGGAAAAGCTCTTTGTTTGGAGTCATATGATGAGATGCACCAGAGTCTAATATCCAACTATGATCTGAATATGCACTGCAAGAAATTGTAAGTGAAAAATCACCTTCTGATGCTGAATCTTCCTTTTCAGTTACGGCAACAGTTCCTTTTGATTTTAGCTTGGGACAGTTGCTTTCCAATGTCCCTTTTCTTTGCAGTAATTGCAAGTATCTCTTGAGTACTTGCTTCTTCTCTTGAATTTATTGTTGCTGTTGTTTCTCTGTTGTCGTCCTCTAGACTCACCATGGTGAGCAGATAGGCCTGAAGCACTTGTGTCATTGCTCTCATGCGTGACCATATGCCTCAGCTCCCTGGAGTGAAGACTAGACCTCACTTCTTCCAATGTGATTGTATCCCTGCCAACCACAAAAGACTGCACAAAATTCTCAAAGGACAAAGGGAGTGAAACAAGTAAAATAAGAGCAGCATTTTCATCTTCAACAGTCATGCCTATATTTCTCAACTCTGTGAGAATTGTATTTAGCTGATCTAGGTGTTGCTTAATGGGTGTTCCCTCCTTCATTTTCAATGAAAACAATCTTTGTTTAAGCAATAACTTATTGGTCAATGACTTTGTCATGTACAAAGTCTCCAACTTATTTCACAAGTCCAAAGCTGTGGATTCATCAGCCACTTTAATAATAACTTCATCCGACAGACATAACAGTATGGTAGAATGAGCTTTTTCTTCCTGTTGCTCGTACTCTGTAGATTTTTCATCCATACTTGACCCTTTATTTAAAGGAGTCCAAATGCCCTATTGTTTAAGCAGAACTTTCATTTTAATCTGCCACAGACTGAAGCTATTTTCCCATTGAACTTATCAACTTTCATTACTGGCATTGGTATTATATTCAAAAATATAAAATGCATCACAACACTTTGATCAAATAAATTTCAATTTCAAAAATTGCTCAACACCTTCACTTTAATACTGACAGTCTCAACAAAGATATGTAGCAATCACATTCACAAAAAACAGATCTCAATCAAAAATCTCAAAGCACCAATTGCCGAAGTCAAGGAACTACACCTCAAACAGATCAAATCACTCGATTTGAATCCCAAAAATGAGCCCAAATCACCCGATTTGAAAAATTGACCTGGCTTGAACTGGACACATGAAAACGAGCCCAAATCACCCGATTGGAAGGACTGACCTGGCCTGAATGGGACGTGGACGCATGTTGGTGCCGCTGGTCAGGGCGTGTGCAGACTGACCTGGCTTGGACGCATGCGGACGCACGCTGGTCATGGCCCAAGCGGGCGTGTGTTGGCTGGATCTGAGTGCGGACAACTGCACGTGGGTGGATCTGGGCGTCGACGGTTGTGCACGGGTGGATCTGAGCACGCGGACGGCTGCGTGCGGGCAGATCTGGGCGCAGACGGCTGCGCGCAGGTGGATCTGGGCACGCGGATGGGTACGCGTGTGTGGATCCGAGCATGGATGGCTTTGTGCGGGTGAATCCGAGTGTGGATGGCTGTGCACGAGCGATTCCAGGGTGCTTGCGGCTGATTCGTGGATTCGTTTCCTCCAAAAAAATGAACCTTAACTCAAGGCCACTTTCTCCAATCAAGCTTTGATACCACTTGTTATACGTGGTAACTAAAAAAACACAGCGGAAATCGAATGGAGGAGTGAGCGATGAGAAAGGAAAGGGGAGAAGAAGATTGCCAAGCACAGAACAAAGAACACATGGATTTTACATGGTTCACCCCAACAAGGGGCTAGTCCACGGATGGAAAGGGAGGGAGCTTCTATTGTAGAGGCTAGGGTTACAAATCTCTCCACTTATTCCTTTGGAAAATCCTAGCTAAGCTTATATAGTGTTTGGGTATTCCATGAAGGTACAAAGACCAAAATACCCTTTATACTAATTACATTATAAGTATCATTCAAGACACAATACAACAGTTAATTTATAAAAATTCTAAATTTATGTGAGTTTTCCTTGTCTATTTTTCCTTCATTGTAAACATGCTTTTCCCTGATTACTGATTATGGTTTATTCGTCCATTTTATGCTTAGTAAGTAGCCTAGAGGAAATTAATCCTTCCAGCAGTGATTGTATCATTGTGAATGACATTGGTCAATTCTTTGGTGAAGATGGGAAGATATATGGTTACAAAGATCTAAAGGTAGTTAGATTTGTGTTTCCGTGTTTTCTTACATCTAAATTGGTGATTCTGAACATTGAATCCTCATGGATCTTATGCTTGTTAAATATTTGGTGCAGATTAATGTGTGGTTCAGCAGCATTTCCTTTCATGTTTATGCTGAGATAACATTTCAGAGCACTTGCGATGTATGTATTGCATACTGCATTCTGTTTTGTTCCTGTTTTCCAGTTAGATACTTGTACTTCTCTTTGATAACTAGCTTATGTTTCTCTGAGTACTGCACACGTATATAACCTCTTCAAATGTATTTTTTCTCACATTTAAGGGTGAAAAAGGGATCACTGATCTGACGTCTGCTCTCAAGGTATCAATGGATATTTTTATTTTTAAGCCTCTTTTTTCCAGTTTCAGTGGATTACTGAAGTATAATTTGCTAGCAGAAGATATTTGGTGAAATTTTGTTGGATAAAAAGGAATTTATTCAAACTTTTTCTTCAGAAGTCCAGTATGTCAGGTTTGGATGCTTTCTCTCAAACATTAACATCATGTTTTCCTATGTTCTCTTACCACTTATGGTTTTGCATTTTTTGGAGCATAGAGATGTTGTTTCAAGTGGGGCTGTCATATGTTGTGATTCATTGTTAGGGATCAATGGCACATCAGACACTTACTCTGATAATTCCGCATTTGAGGTGCTAGTTCTTTTTATACTCTGATAATTCAGCATTTGAGGTGCTAGTTCTTGTTATCTCTCATTTGACACATTTTGATGTTGGATGCAATTGTTCATGGATTTCATGCTTCAACTTTCTTACTTACATGTAACAAAATCACGTCAATTAGCTTGTCCTCCCAATGGGTGGCCATAGCTTGTTGTGGAGTCATGTTATTTGTTGTTTATAAAAGTGTGATTGCTTTTTCCAACATAACTTTTGATTTTTGATAGTTTGTAGATGTAGTAAACCTTGCACAATTTATTTTATGTGATCTCTCAGTTACCTACTAAATTACGATAAAAAAGATAGTTCTTATTATGAATTTGGATACAAGTTATTCTAAATGGTTGTTTTACATTGTGTAGAATTATGCATTCCATCAGGGCACTTTGCTAGGTGCATAGGTGCCAAAGTGTCATAACAAAGCTAGGTGTTTTATGCACGATTTTTTAAAAATCATCTAGATCTTTGGATTTGGTTCTCATCCAGCCTACGTCTCCAATCTCATGTAATGATATATGATTATTTATTGTATTTTAAGGTATTTATTGTATGACTTTTCATTATGCATTTTATTGGTAAAGTCTACATATCATGACGTATTCTTTGTTTCTTCACATTTTTCTTAACTATGAGACTAATGGGGGGTTTGTGTCATTTGGAAATTAATGAAAAGGAAAATATAGAAAATTTTTCATTGTTAAAATATTAAAAATCTAGAAATGAAAAATTTCATGAGACCATTTTTGCACCTTATGAAAATTTAGGAAAATTTATATTTAATTTTAAAAAAATTAAAAATATTCTAGATTTTTAACATTTTAAAAATAAATTTTTTTGTAGATTTTCCTTTTCATTAATTTCCAAGGGGCACAAACCCCTCTTAATATGTTTTTTTCTTATTATGAATTTGATTACAAACCATTTTGATTAGTTGGTTGTTTCAAAATGCATGAAATTAGGTCATTCGGATGGATCTAAGCTGTTTGCATGTTGGAACATTGTACAGTCGCCTGGTGCCCCTTGTTTTTCTCCTCATTGAAGGTGAGTCTTCTTCATGTTTGTAATTTATTTTTCTTAGAGATAGTTTGTGCTTTTCCCGCATGGACACGTATTGAGATGGAAAGCATTCGTTGTTTAATGCTCATGGAACAATAAAATATCAACATGCTGTTTCACTTAATCAATCTACACCCCAGCATTTGCACACACTTTTACCTACTTTGAGTATTTTTGGTATAGGCAGTAGCCCAGTTGATGTAACTGATACGAGATGGGAAATTTATTTTGTTGTGGACAAGACTCAAGATCAGTCAGGAAGCTTACTTTACAGGCTACTTGGTTTTGCAACTGTTTATCGCTTCTATCACTATCCTGACAGTGCCCGGTTAAGGATCAGCCAGGTGTGACTGATTCCTAATTTTATTTTCTAAACTCTTATGCTGTGGTAGTTTCGGTGAAGAATCGGTTATTGGTGAGTCACAGTGATGATTATTATCAAGTAAAATACGTAATTTCTTGAATTTTTGTTAAATTATCTTAAGATATATGGTAATAGAAGGAAGTGCAGAATTTAATGTGTCAGATGATTGAATGAACCTCTCTCTGATTGGTTTTGAGGAGTTAATCAGCTTAGTCTTTGAATTTAAAAGAAAATTTTGTTCTTGCTTGTGCAATTTTTTATCTGGTGGTCTGATATTATAATTTGCAATCAGAAGTTCAGGGAATCAATAAAATGATATTTTACAAAATTTCAGAAAAGTTTAATTTACATAAATAAATTGTTTTGACTGTGCATGTGACTATCGCCAAACATAAAATAGCAAGTTTAGACAGACAATCAAGATATGGAATAAATGAGAACTAAGCTCACAGTAAAATTATATCTCCCGATGCAAATAAATAAGACTCCCTCTACAGAAAAAGATCAAGAGAAAGAAGAAAGAAAGCATCCAAACAGCACTGAATCAAAACATTGATGGGCCTGTTCAGTGTTCACCATCTTCATGGCTGCCGTTGTTTGAATTGCATTAAAGGCAACATGTAGGTAACATCAGGGCAAGAAGGCTTTGTAAATAATATGAAGGGCCCAGCTAAGCTCAACCTTGACCGACCAGCAACCAAAATCAGTTCAAGCACTTGACATTTCTCACATTATAAGTTAAAACACTACTATTTGCTTTTCATACCGATGTCTACATTTATTACATTCATGGAATTTTACCTTTTATTGTTACGGTTTTGGCGTTTGCAGATACTGGTATTGCCTCCTTATCAAGGACGGGGCTATGGTCGCTGTCTTTTGGAATCAGTTAACTCTGTTGCAGTCTCTGAAAATTATTATGATGTGACTGTTGAAGAACCGTCTGATTATCTCCAACATCTACGCACTTGCCTTGACACAATTCGCTTGCTGGGTTTTGAACCCATATTTGCCGCAGTTTCTTGGGCTGTCTCTTATCTCAATGACGAGAATTTGTTGAAAAGAAAGAATATGGTCCGGTTGTGTCCTCCAATAAATGTGGTAGAATCTGCCCGGGAAAAGTTGAAGATCAATAAGAAACAATTGCTCAGGTGTTGGGAGGTACTCATCTTTTTAAGACTTGACCCCTCAAAAAAGAAGTGCACGGACAATTTCAAGGCTTGTGTGGCATACCGTATGAAAAGTGATATCATCGATAAAGACATGGGTTCAGGTGCAAAACAACTACTTGAAGTCCCAAATAGCTACAATCACGACATGACCTTCGTTGTCTTCCGCTCTTGTGGTGACGATGGCAAATCATTTGATCTGAAGAACAATGTTGAAGAAGATAATGTGGATCAAGAGGAGCAGTTGAATCAGTTAGTTGATGAAAGGATGGAAGAAATTGCCGAAGTTGCAAAAAAGGTGCTCATACTGAGTAAACATGGGCCGTAGTTTAGCAAGTGTGCTGTGGAGATCTACTTTCTCATGAAGAGGCGCCTAAGCCGTAATGTGAAAAATGCCCAACTCTACCAAAAATGTTTACTCTTTTGGATCGTGTTTTGTAGGAGGTGGCAGTAGATATTCATGATTCTGAATGATGCTGTTGCATTTGTGTATGGAGCATATGAAATTCCAATGCCGTGTTGGGGGGCGCTCATGAAAGCAGGCATGTTCACATACACCGCCATTAGGCTTTGACCACGTGAACGCCATGAAATTTTAGTCACTGTTGTGTACTTGTGTTGCCGGATAAGTATTGATTAATTAATGTGACATCCAATATTTTTGGAACGGATTTTAATTTGATTCTCGTTTTTAGGGTTGAATCGTCGGCGGCCGTGATTGCATTTGTCTTGACATGAACGTAAACAAGGAAATTGAATTGGTGCATGCATGTTATAATAGGTTAAGTCGGTGGTTCGATCTTCCTTCTCCTAATAATATATAAAAAGGTTTTAATTCTTTAATGGTACCCGTAAAAAGTTAATTTTATAGATGTTTAAATTTAAGTTATTTTTTTGAATGTTTATATTTTTCATTGAAGTAGGATAATTTGGTAATATTAATTTCTCCAATGGTTGATGCTCATTCTATGGTAATATTATTTTTTTGAATGTTTATATTTTTCATTGAAGTAGGATAATTTGGTGATATCATCTCTCATCGCTTGTAACTAAATAACGGAAATGTCAAAATAGTTAACGATGTTGTCCTTACCCTACGCCTAGTCCTTGCACACCTATGTTCGATCACCAGCGATGCAGCTCTTCCACGTAGAGGAGTAGACTCGGGTTGTACACCACCTTTGGCCACATAGGATATCATTGCCGCCTGAACCAAGCCAAGACTCGACGTAGCTCTTGTGCAACACTCTCCCTTCCTCATCCTCCATTGCAAACCCAGTTGGACACCTATTGTATGGGGTGTGCGCTCTCCTTGCCCCCTCCATTGCTACCCCTCTCAACTAGTCCTCTAGGGCAAAGCCATTGTAGCAGGTGTGGTCGTTTGGGTTTCGGAGATCAGGGAGGGTGAGGTAGTTGTGCTGGGGCTCAAGGAGGAGGGGTACAACATGGTGAAAGAGGTCTGGGGGCATGAAGGGGTGTAGGAGGAGGAGGGAGGTGGAGAGGTTGAGGAGGGAAATAAAGGAAACGATGAGAATCAATTTTGATGTATTTTCAATCATTAGATTAGGTAAAATTCTCTATAGGTACCATTACAGAGTATTATCCCATGTAAAAATTTCATTCTTTACATAACTCTATAATTTCACTGATCGCCCCATTGATCTTCAATCCCCATCTAATGGAGATCATCGCCTCTACCACTCTGCCATTGTCGCAGCGATCCTAAGGGACACTCTCCTCACCCAGTGCTTCTCTCCCCAGTGCTTGTCAGCAATTCACCCCCATCTCCTCCCTCGTTCTCCACCCTCTTACTTTGGTCTATAGGAAAGGTAATGTTTCCCTCTCCTGCTACTACCACCTGCATTGGCTCTTTGGTTCTTGCATGTAGATCTTGTTAGGATTGATTTGGTTGCTAGAGGGGGGTGAATAGTGAATTTTAATAATTTTTAGCAAATATACCAGAATGATGTAGAAATTAAAGAACATAAGAGATTTCAGGTGGTTCGCCAATAAGCTATGTCCAACTCCAAGCTATCTAAACTTGAGCTTAATTTAATTACTATTTAAAATATTACAACTGAGTGTTTCAAGTTGAACACCCAACCAAAATACACCAGGAGTTTAAAGTAGAACTCTTTAATCAACAATCATTGAGAGTTTAGGTAGAACTCTCCAACCCACAAGAGTTTAAGGTAAAACTCTTCAACCTATTGCTCCAAATCATAGGAGCACACCACTTGTGTTTATGGTGAAACACAAGCAAAACCAATAGTAAGGCAAAGTTACATACCAATACAACACACTTACAAAACTTTCTTAACAGATGCTTTGATGATGAATTTTTTGAGATTTGCACCTTCAAGTGTCTTTCTCAAGATCTTCAATGACGTTTTTGATGAATTGTTGAGAGCTTATGTATGAGTGCAAAGGGCGTCTGAAAGAAGCTTAACTAAATAATCATCTCTATTTATAGGCTTAATCAAGGGTTCAACAACTATTTTTTCTGCCAAAATCATTATAATGTTTTTGTAGCTGTTATAATGATTTATGCAACAGTAATGTTTTTTAGAATGACTATAAATGATCATTATAATTTTCATCATTTCAATTGATGTTCCAAAAGTTGCTATCTCAAAGGGTGACCAAATTGTTATAACGTTAGGGTTTATTGTTATAACCAAAATGTGTAAAATTGGTCCTTCATGTTCTAGGATAAATGTTTGTTATAATGATCCTAGAGTCATTATAACGATTTTCATGAATTCTTAGAAATGTGTAAAACTGATAAACCTGGTGTCTTGAAGCTGTATATCTGAAAATCTATATGGAAATGATTTTTCTAAATTTTCTTTGGATTTTTTCCTAAGTGTGGTGCAAGAAGCAAATTCGTTATAACAAAATTTTCCATCGTTATAATGAAATTAAATATTCAAAAATGCTTTGCTTATGAGAATATGTCTTGCTCATGGTATGTATCGATGAGAGATTTTTTCGAGAATTTTTGTAAGTAATAAATTCGTTCTAACAAAAGGGCTTCCTATTATAATGATTTTATGCTATTTCGTTACCTAAGTGTTTCAGTAGAATTTGTTATAACGATGGAGGACCATCCATTATAATGAATTTCTCTGAGTGGGCTTTAAATGTGTAAGGACTAAATTCTAAGTAGTGTATGAGGGATAAACCTGTGTTGTGCCTAAGTGTGAACCTTTATTTCATACCCATTTACGCTTCATGTTGTTATACTTGAGTCTTCATGCTTAAGGCTTCACCCTTCCATTCATCTAGTCTTTATCCTTCAAGCTTGAAGTCATTCATTTTTCCATTCAACATCCATAACTATTAGTCTTCAATATTCATTCTCTAAGTCCTCCATTTTTCATCTTTCAAGACTTCAACAATTTGACATCATCAAAACGTATAGTGGGTGAGTTCTCAACACCTCTCCTTGATTATTTTAGAGAAGGTTGAGCCCCTAAAACCTTTCAAAGCTAATAATCTAGGGTTGGTGCTTCTTTCACCGACCACCTTTCATCAAAGGCTTCATTTAGTAATAGGGAGCTCTAGTTTTTCATAAATTTTCATGTATTATCATTAATATACAAACTTCTATACATAAACATTTACCTTACAATTTACTATGTAGCTTTAACATTGTTTGTGAAACTACTTTTAACACCAACTCTCTAAAGTTGTTGGAGTTGAAGTACCTCATTATCAAATGAAACTTCAATTTTCCTTGGAGAACCTTTCCTTCACCCTAAAACTGAAATTGGTCAACCTCTCCTGTTGATGATGGTAATGCCCTTTCAAATCTTTCTCTCTTCATTGATTCAGCTTTTGTTATGGGAGATTTGCTACCATCATCTTTTGTTGATTGGATAAAAGTGTGGCGTAAACATGGGTGGCTTAACAACATTCGTAGTTGCCTCCTTCTCTCCTTTTGTTTTGCTAATCATAGGTGTTTCAAATGTGGATTGCATGGTCATTTGTGTTCATCTTGTCATTTCTCTAAGTCCTATTTTAAGTGTGGGCTTTCGGGGCATTTTGTGACCATCTACAATCTCTGTTGTAGTTTCAAATGTGGATTGCATGGTCATTTGTGTTCATCTTGTCATTTCTCTAAGTTTTGTTTTTCAAGAATCACCTCCTCCTTCCTTTTGGTGACCTCTGCTAAGCTCATGGCTACCCCATCTCCTATCCTTATTTCTAGTGAACTTAGTGTTAACTTGGATTTTCTCACTCTTTGTGCTACCTTGGAGGGGGGAGCAAATGGTCTCAAGAAGGATGATTTACTAGAATCCCTTAAGTTGCATTGGCCCAACATTCCCAAATGAGATATCCTTTGCTTTCTTGATTAGAGATATCTTTGAAAGTGGATCAATATTGCTGTTTGAAAGGGGTGAATAGCGAATTTAAAACACTTATAATTGATTTTAAAAATCAATAGTGCAAATCTAGCAAAAAGCAGATGTAAGTCACACAAGAATTTTTAGATAGTTTCCCAAATGAGTATGTCCACCTTCAAGCTAAAATAGCTTGGACCTATATTAATTCACGACAACTTAGTTACAACTTGAGTGTTTTTAATCAAACACTCCAACCAACTACAATCTTGGAGTTTTTGGTTGAACTCCCCAACCAAGTTAGCTACCCCTTACCATCCACAAACTAGTGGACAAGTTGAAAGTGCTAACAAACAAATTAAAGGAATTTTAGAAAAAGTAGTAAACACCACTAGGAGAGATTGGTCAGATAAGCTAGATGATTCTCTTTGGACATATAGAACAGTTTATAAAATAATATTAGGGACAACTCCATATAAATTAGTATATGGAAATGTTTGTCATTTACTTGTGGAATTAGAACATAAAGCATTATAGACACTTAAGTAATTAAATTTAAGTATAAAAATAGTAGGTAGTAATAGACAAGTACAATTAGTGGAGTTAGAGGAATTAAGAAATATGGCCTATGAAAGTTTAAAAATAACTAAAGAAAGGATGAAAGCATGACATGATAAAAGAATTTTACACAGAATATTTGAAAAAGGACAAGAAGTTTTATTATATAATTCAAAACTACACTCTTTTCCAAGGAAATTGAAGTCGAGATGGACTGGTCCATTTGTTATTAAACATGTTTATCCATATGGAGTAGTTAATTTGGAGGATTCTCATAGTCATGAAATTTTTAAAGTTAATGGTCAAAGATTAAAGCATTTTCTAAAATTTTCAGAAAGGAAAGAGATGGAGTCTGTTGATTTAGAAGGAGAGTAAAAGAATACTATAAATATATATATATATATATAAAGAAAAAAATAAAAAATAAAAAATATAATATATAATACAAAAAAAATATAATAAAAAAAAAAAAAAATATATACACATATAAGAAAAGAAAAGAGAAACATTTACATTTACACAATTTATTTAATTAAGTTGTAAGGTATAAAATAATTATTTGAATTGTTAGCTACTGTGTTTTATTTTGAGTCACCTCGAGGGTTATCTCGTTTACCCTCGACTGGTTCAAGGGTTATCTTGTTTACCCTCGAGTTGTGTCGTAATGTTAAAATATAATAGAAGTAGCTACTTCAAGGGTTATTCTGTTTACCCTTGAAGTTAGTTTGAGGGTTATTCTATTTACCCTCGCATAAAAGAAAAAAAAAGTAAAGCACTGTGGGGATAAACCTCGCATAAGTCCAAGGGTTGTTTAGTTTGCCCATAGACTATCATGAGGGTTATTGCCCTGTGGACCAAATGTGGTTCTATTTGCTGGGAAATATAATTTTTAAGCATAGAGTTTACTGAAATTAAACAATATTAATCATTTGAGTGAAATTAAAAGGTTAGTTCATAATTCAAATGATTAAGGAATGATTTTTAAAGATAATTGCAAATTGGTGGATTACTTAATGATGGAAAATTTTAAAAGACTGTAACCCACAGAATATACACGATTATAACAAAGAGTGTTCATAAAAATTAAATTCACTGAAATGGTTTAATTTGAACATGGTTGTGGATATTTATCCATCGAACTGTGAAATGAATTTTTTTTATTTTAAAATAAAATAAAATAAAACCATAACATTTGTTTAAAGTCAGAACACACAACAGTTAAGAACATACAACAATTAAGGACACACAAAGTTAAAATACAAAACTGAAGTACACACAGAATTAAAGTTCTTAAAACATATATCATTGAAAATTAAAGTTTGTACATCATGGGAGAGTTGTCTCTCCAAATGTCTTAATTACATGTTACAAGAAGAAGAAAAAGTACAAGTTACTACTCTAGAAGTCTAGATTTTAGGGTTGCGACTTCTTCTTTTAGAGCAGCTAATTGTTGTAACACAGTGTCCATCTTGTCTGGCATAGAGGCTGATCCTCTCTATTGGGAAGTGGATGGCTCACTGTGGATTTGAGGTGCCAAGTTATCCTCCATGGAAAATTGCTTTAGGTCTTTGGCAGTTAACACTCTGGATTTTAATTTCTTGACTGCCCAAGTTGATATATCTAAGGAATTTGACACCAACTAGTAAATAAGATCACCATAGAACCGTTTCTTCTTTATGCTTGTGATCTTGGAGATGAAGACCTTGTACCAGTTCACCTGAATCTTGTTTAAAATTGCATAGGTTGCAATTTTCACAAAGATGGATAACTCTACGTCATGTCCAAATCTTTGGTAGATTGTTCTAATTAATATTAATGCAACCATATGAGCTTTACCATTCATGTACTTCAGCCTATTAAACAAATTTATTCGAGGGTTAATAGAAATGCAATTTTTCATCTCTTGTTTTGACCATTTTGCCATTGCAAAGGATTCTAAAATCTCTACACCCTCATTTCTTAATCCTAGGCTCTCATACACAAATTCAGGTGTTAAGTAAATCTGTACTTTAGTCACATTAGTTACAAATATCCCATCTTTCTCATGCAAATTTGAATAAAAGGCCGGTACTAAATTTTCTGATTTAAAATTATTACCTGACCTTGGGATAACTTGCAGCAGTCCTTGAAATTCCAGCAAATCCTTGAATTCATCCATGAAATTGAAGTTTACTGGCTTGCTAAAAAGAATGTCAAAATCTCTAATAATCTGAAATTTATTCTAAGCCTCAACATTCCTGAAAATCACTAGATTTGTGCCTACATGCTGGGATGGCTCTACATATGTTGAGGAGGATGGAGCTGAAGCTTCTGCAGTGGCTGTATTTGGTTCAGTGGGTGGAGAGTACACCACTAATGCTCTATCTTCCACTCCACCAGATTCTGTTGGATGCTCTGCAAAAATTTCTGGCTGCCCTACATTGAAGTCAATTGGACTTAAGGCTAGAGGACTGATAGTAGTCCCTCCCTGTTGCTCTTATTCTTCAGAGGAGCTAATCTCCTCTATAGGGGCATGCTACAATATTCAAAAACATATAAAAAAAAGAAAAAGAAAGTTAAAAACTAAAAAAATATAGAAAACTTATAAACTTTAAAAAAAAAAGAACTAAAAGGAATGAACTTTAAATAGTACTTGACCCTCTTTTGAAGCAAGTTGAATTGGTTAATGGATGGTCTGATTTATCCCTTCACTGTCTTGGAGGTCCGAAAATGGAACAATTGTTCCAATAGCAGGGTTCTTCCTCCTGAAATTAATAATTAAACACAAATGAAACCTCAAAATTTTAATTACTAAAAGGGGAAATTTAAATTCAAACAAAAACCCTAAGTGTACCTGAATCTCCATCTAAACCTTAGCTTCTTCAGCATGAGGAGTTTCCTTATCTTTGGAAGGAGGAAGTGTCTTCCTGTGTTGATGAATATACTCACCTAGGGTGAGTTCATCATCATTGCTTTCTATTTGTTCATCCTCTTGTCCGACTATTGGGAGATACTCCTCTTGTTGTTGCTCTTGTTGTTGTTGGTGTTGCTGTGGTTCTTCTTCTTCTTCTTTTTCTTCTTCTTCTTCTTCACTGCTTTCTTAAGGGTGAAGTTCTTCAATTATTTTCTCAACCCTGTGTGTTTCTGAAGGGCCAGCCATCATCTCACTGAATTGTCTGAAACCAGATCCCGTGGTTCTTCTTTAACTTTTACCTCTGCTGCTTTCTAAAGGGCTTCAACTTCAGCCATTTAAACAGCAAATGCAGCTTTTTCAGCCATGTGCTGTCTCCACTCATACATAGCACATTGGGAGGCAATTTCAGCAACCTCAAAACTCTTTCCTAGAGAGAGATACTTCTGCATGAAAAACTCATACTACTCCCTTTCATCTTTGTCTTTAGGGAGGCATGCAAATACTTCATTTTGAAGCACTGTGGTATGATTTAAATCTCTAATGATTGAATGCATAGCCTTCATGAACCACTGTTCAGCTTCATCCAAAACAATCTCTTGATCTAAGGTCTTCTTGGGCCTAAGTGCACACTCATCCTACCAAGTTTGGTGAGTGTAGTTATTAATGGCTTCTGATACTTCAGTGGGGAGGTGGGTGAATTCTCTTTCCACCTTTGTGCGAAAATGTTGGAATTGATATTTCAGATCCTTTAGTATCTTCTCCTTTGTCTTATCACATTGGAGGCTAAACTTGTTCCATTCTAAAGATACCATCTCAAATTGCTCAAACCGTAGTAACCTCATCCATTCCTCAGTTGAAAAGGATTTTCTTGGTGTGGTTACTTGCCATAGGCTTGCAATATAGGTTTTTGTTCTAATTTTAATAGACCCTGTAGTGGCTAAACGAAAGACTTCTCTATGAAACCAGAAAATGCATTTTCTCTTAACCAACTCTTGTGCTAAATGATTTCTAGGGCGAGCTAACTGCTCCTACCCTACCTCTCTCTTAATGTGAAAGGCTATTTTATCCTTAAGGAAGGTTGGAACTATAATACTAGCTTCCTTACTTTGTCTTAGACACTCAGCAGTGTTTTCCCTTACCATTTTGAGTTCTTGCTCCCTGATCGTAGCTTTGAGCTTTCGTTCGCCCTCGTTGTGCCACATTTCTGCATTAAGCTTAAACTTCTTCAAGTTCAGCATCTTTATCCATTTGAAGCTTGTTGTTGGAGCAGGGGGAGGAGCAGTGGAAGTTGAAGCCATGGTGTGTGTTCCGCAACTAACACAACACTTGTAATTCAATTCTTATATAAATTGTGTGAGAAATATTTTAATTCATCGCAAGTGCACGAGTTCAGATGTAATTAGTGTGCAAGTACGGGTTTGTCCACAGAGATTAGTTTTTGCTTGGTGTTTAGCTGAATTGGTGACTTCAATTAAGTGAAACAATTGATTAAATATCTTATAAGTAATGTCACGGTTGCCTTGTTCCAATTAACCGCTAGGATGGTCTTTAAATACCGATTGTGTTACACTTTCTAGAGGATTTTACTTCCAAATATTTAATTCTTCTTAAGCTTTAACATTATACACTTCAGTTTGCATAAAATTTAACGTTCTGTGCAAAAGAAGCACTTAACCCTCGAGGTAGCTCATAGGTAAACGTCTCTACCCTCGAACTTACCCAAGGGTTGTGTGATAATTGTGAGTTTCAGATGTAAAAACAGCACAATTCAAATTGGCTGAAACTTCTAAGAGTTGAATGATTATATTTTTGGTCTTTTTATATATTTCAAAATACAACACACAATACAATGCAAGAAACACAATACAATACAAACAACTTGTAAAAGTAAGAATGCAACATTCAACATTACAGCAAATATAAAAACATAGACTAATTATCGTAACTAAGTTGATAAAGTGTGTGATTGTAGATTTGAGTGTAGTTGTAAAAACGTAAAGTAAAATAAAGAAAATAAAAATGGAAATAACACCTAATGCTTCACTGTAATTTCTCCCTTTAAAACTTGCTTAGGCTGGGAACTTCTCTTTGTCTTTACTTCTAGTCCACCAGGTCGTCAATCTAGTAGGCCTTCCTTTCGACCTTGCAGTGAGATTTTGGGGCGTCAATCCACAATTATACCAAGGAACAGAGGAGGAAGCAGTCGGTGCCGAGAGTCTCTCCTTCAAGGATACGCTCAGGTTAAGAAAAAATAGCAAATACACTACACGAATGGTTGGAGAAGAGGATGTCATTAATCTCCTCTTGGAAGAGATGAGTGGGTGGAGGATGGAAGATGGAGAAGATGGAAAATGCTTTGTAAATGGTGGATGAAGGAAGAAGAGGGTGGGGGCTTTAGTTCCAAGGCTACGTGACTATTTTATAGATGAGAGGATTGGTAGTTTACGAGCTAGTAGTTAACAAGGGTGTGGTGCATGTCCGGACATGTGAGATCATCCCATGCAATTCACTACTTCAGCTTGTCTATCCATGTTCTTCATGGTTGAGCTGTAGCTGAATTAATATTTAATTCTACTTTATTACGTAATTCCTGTAGTTACTTATTGAATTTCCCTGCAAATACTTAAGAAATACCTTTCGTGAAATGCATCATATTATAGGAGAAATAATTCATAACATTTAGATTTTAACAGTAATTGCAATTGCTTTAATATCAATGAAATTCATTGCATAGAACAAATAGGGTATAGGTCTGAGGGTAAACCAGTTTACCCTCGCGTAAGTTCGTGGGTAAACCCTTAACGCTCACAGTATGGTCTGAGGGTAAACAGCTTAACCCACGGATAAGTCGGTGGGTAAACAGCTTAACTCTTGGACTTGCATTTAAGTATAAATCACGAGTTTTTCTCTGTATATTAATCGTTCTATTAGATACCTAAAGAGTCAAATGTCATCATTCATTCCTTTCTCAATAGGTAATAAATATAAACATAATTATCGACTCAAAACTTAATTCATGTATCATTAAAGTGAATAATTGTGCATATTGCTCAAAAGTATAGTTAGCCTTGTAATCATCATAATTCAATGCAGAATGCAAATGAAACTCATTAAAAAACATGAATTAATATCAATAAAATGCACACTTTTGAGTTTGAATAAATCCCCCATACTTAAGTTTTGCTAGTCCCTTAGCAAAATACTAAAATGAAACTATAAAAAAACTATGAAGGTAATAAAGACTACTAAATAAAATTAACTAAAACTATACTAGGCCATTTTCGTAGGGAACATGACTACACTTAGTAGGTGTAGTAAGCCTTTAAGCCTCTAGGTTACCCTAGTGGCGAAGTTGTGTCTTCGAAGGGTTTTCAGTGGATACACCCACAAAGTCTAAAGAAACAAAAGAAATAAGATATAAGAGAAAGAAAGAAAAGAAGTGAGGAGAGAAACAGAACCAACCCAAGGATCGTTTGAATCACTTGTTGCTAGAACAACTTCAGGGGGATGAGGTGGCTCAGTCTTACAACACTCCCTCTCCTTACTCTTAAATCGAATAGACTCATTTAAAATGTGAATAAAAAGTCACCTTTTCATAAGAACCATTTGTCTTGTGCAAGCCAGAGGAATTCACATCCTCACTACTCTCAATGAGAAATTAAATCATTAAAGCAAGCATACACATCTCACCAACAAAAGAGGGTAAGTTGAGATACTCCCATCCCTTCTAAGATATTGGAAAATGCTCTGACCGGTAGACAAGGGATAAGACAATAATATATCATCACTCAGAATGTTGACTTGTTGATATAGTATCATTTCACTTCATTCTCACATCTCAAATGACTTCAAATATTTCCCTTTTTCTACTCATATTGACATTGATCCCTTAAGTTTTCTAATTCTTTCTTTATAAATATTCCTCATTCTCATTCAATATTTTTCAGTACTTTTTTTTTTTTTTTGATTACATATAAAAACAATGTAAATGACATAGCATTGCACTTTTAGAACTAATAAATGACCCATAGTCAATTAAGTTCACCACCTTAAATGACATAGCATTCCCAAATGAACTCCATGGTGCATTAAAGCTCAAACCCTTGCTACCTTCCTTCACATCACCTCTAACTCAGAAAAGTTGGGAGATATCTCAATATAATGCACACCAGAATGGAAAATTTTCATATCATGCTTAATTTTTTTGGTGGCATTCGGCATATGTTATCTCTCCACTCAAACAAGGTAAAGAGAAAGAAATTGAATCCTCTTTAGAAAATTAGGTGAACAAGGCATTAATTCAAATGAAACAGGAAGACTCAACCCATTGCACAAGTTAATCTGAAATCTATCTAATCTAAGGGCAATAGGTTATTTGGAATTAGCTCTGGAGATTCTCTCTTAGTATAATATGGTCTTCCCATTAATTCTAATAGCAATGCTTGAAACTCATATTGCACAAGGTTTGTCTTCGAGAAAAACATAAAAATAGAAAAGATATAAAAGGTGTGAAAAATTTAAAATTTTGAACATTTTAAAACTATTTAAATTGATGAAACATAAAACTGAAATGAAACTTAAAACTGAAACATAAACCTCCCCCCCAAACTTAAACTTTGCATTGTCCTCAATGTAAATAGAAAAGTTCAGTATGAATAGGAAAATTTATAACAACTATAAAATAAAGTAAACTTCTCCTTCATATCAAGCATATGAATGTGATGCATGCTAAATAATGCATTGAATTCAGTATGATAAAGCATTTGAAATGTATGAGTAATGCTGTCGAAATTATATACCAGTGCTATGCATCAATAAGATATGTTGAAAAGGGGGTGATATTTTCTCAAAATAAAGAAATAAAAATAGTGCACCTATAGTGCTAAGCTGGTGGACTTGTAATGGCTCATAAGAAAACCAAGTGGTTTATAAATAGACACCACCAAACTGCAGCCTTTTTAGCTTAAGTCGAGTGGTGTTGCACATCCCCTCCATGAGCTATATGCGCATTAGGTACATGAGGATTCTGTAAAGATTGGCTTGGAAGAGCACCTTTGTTTCTTAGGTTCAGTGAATTTGATATTTGGTTCAATTGTGTTTCAATTCTTTTAATAGCTTGATCATGTGCAATAATTTGGGGATTCAATTTTAATGTTGAATCTACTTTTTGCAGTAAGCTTGATATTTGTTTCTCAAAAGTCTGATCATGAACAGATTGATTATGATTTACATTTAAAGAACTATTGTTCATTATGTTTTGTTCAATAAAAAGTTGTCCTACAGATTGAGGTGGTTGTTGGCCTGGATTTTTCCATGAAAAATTTGGATGGTTCCTTCACCTAGGATTATAAGTAGGATTGAAATTTGAGTTGTTACGTTGATTATAGAATAAAGTATTAACATCTTCAGAGTCATTTAAGATAGGACAGTCTTCTATAACATGACCTATGGCAAAACAACTTGTACATTTAAGCATGGTAGGCTCAGTCTTTTGTTTAAGTTGTAACTCATCAATTTTATGTATCAAGCTAGCCATCTTAGCCTCTAAAGCAATATGTGGTTCAACAACATGAACTCCTCTAGGGGTAGGAATTTGTTCCTAACTTACTTCAGTAGCACTCTCCCATTGGGTAGTTCTTTTGGTTAGATCTTCTAAAAATTTCCAAGCATTATCTATTCCTTGGTTCAGAAATCCATTTTGACTCAAAGATTCTAAGAGTGACTTGGTGTGATAATCAATCCCTTCATAAATAGTTCAAACTTGGGTCACTCTCTCTACTCCATGATGTGGGCATTGAGCTAGGAGATTTCAAAACCTTGCAAAATATTTCCAGAAAGGTTCTCCTAGTTTCTATCTACAATTTAAAATTTCATTTTTCCTTTTAATTGTGACATGCATTGGATAGTATTTTCCTAGAAATTCATAACAGAATTGATTCCATGTGATAATTGAATTTGGTTGTAAACTGTATAACCATCTTTTTGCACTCTCTTTTAAAGCAAAAGGCATATACCTCAGTTTAATTGCATCAACAGTTATGTTTGATACTTTCATCATATTACAAACTTCATTAAATTCTTTTAGGAACCAATTAGCATCTTCTTTTTCGAATCCATGAAATTTTGGTAATTGGTTGATGTAATTAGAATTTAATTCAAATCTGTCATTAGGGCATTCAGGTAGTGTGATACAGGAAGGTTCATCCATTAAATTAGGGTAAAACATACTACCTATTATTTGTTTGATAGGTTGATCATGTTGCGGGGTAGCCATAATTGTTCTTCTTGGAGGTGTTTTGACTAACCTACGAGATCAATCCCTAGACCAACCTGACATACAACATTTAAATGTAAAAGAAGGTTTACTTGTGTACCATCATTAGATAAGCTTTAGCTACCATCTCATGTTGTCATTCAATAGGTACATCTATTTACAATAATACCACAACTATAGTAAATGATATAACATTTCAGATTTCTTAAAAATATGTAACAAAACAACCACAATCATATAGATTTTGAGCACGATATAACAGAGATGTTCCAATGGAAATAAAAACATTGCACATGTGTTCAACAAAGGAAAATTTTGAAATAACCCACGGCTAGGTTCATGGGTAAACTTGTTTACCCTCAAACTAACACATGGGTAAATAGGAAATATTGCATACAGTGTTGTAGAGTATTTGCATTGGGAATTAACTCATGAAACCACACTGCAAAAGTAGGCAAAAATAATTGATGAATAAGTTCAGTGTTGCAGCCTCCTTTGAGCAGGTGGATCTTGTAATAATAAAGATCATCCCAAGCATAATAGATAAGAGTGTCTCCATTGATGAAACAGAAACCCTTGATTTTTCCTACAAAAGGAATGTCAAGAGTTCTCAGATTTTCTAGTTGCAATTCAATGTAGACTCGACTCCATTCCCAATTTTCAATGTCTTGTACTTTCCAAATTTCAAATTTCATATCATCATCCCACCATCTAATTAAACTTAGTGATTGAGGCCTTCCATTGATTCCTCTCAATATAGCCAACTCAACTAAATCATAGAATGAACTTAACAGTGCTCCCATAGGGTATGGAATGGGTAAGAGCCTCACTGAGTCATCTTCAATATTGATGGCAATGACATTAATCTCATTAATAAATGTAGGGGTACAGTTTGTTATCAAGTAAATAACTCTCTTGATAATCACATGGTTTTTGTTGTTTGTTGGTCTTCCTCCAAAATAAGCTCTTCTGACAGGTTGCCATTGGTGTTTATCAAAATGATAAACCAACAAGTATTGCCAATTAGTCCACATTCGGGGTTCTTCCCAACAAAATAATTTGTACATTATCCTTTTATCAGTACTCTTAAATGTCAAGACTGCACTTGAGCCATGCATCACAAGTTTATCTCTGTTAGGATTTAGGAGTATTAATTCTACATTCGTAGCAAGGTTCTTAATCCCAATATCAAATTTGCTAGAAAATGGCTCTCCATAATATCTATAAATAATTAGTCTACCATTACAACCTAAAATATTTTCAATTCCCTCTAGTGATGTAGGTTGAATGCCTGACTCAGAATCAATTCCATGGTACAAATATCTTCTTGAATGTGCATCATACCAAATCACTCCACTAATTGTATTCCTCATTTTGTATGCTTGGCAGGAACAAAAGTAATGATCTGAAATGAATGCTTTGACACTTTTGCTAACACAACTTAGTTTACAAATTTCTCTCGTTGGCTAATAGCTTAATATCTCGCACAAGATGTCTACAGGAATCTCCATTGTTCACTAAAATTCATTAAATCCAAATAGTTCATTAAATTAGTATTTAAGCTCAACTCAACACATCTAATAATCATGAAGTAAGTGCATAATGTAAGAGTATTAATATGATTGGAAATGATTGCATAATAAAATTTCTAAAGATCCTGTCTATTGTAGTTTACCCTCAGACTAAGTTAGAGGGTAAAGGTGTTTACCCTCGGACTACCACATGGGTAAATCTGAAAACTGTTAAATAGTTACAGATCTTACCATTCTACCATTCGATTATCCAATTATCCAAAGACCTATTGTGCATTAACCCTTTGTACCCTCTCTTTCATCCGGCTATCACTCGGAAGTCCATGGGTTTCCATCGGCCCCACCGGCAGATGGACTGAGGTACAGAGAATTGAAAGGTGTTTGTGTGAGCGCATCACCACGTGCGGTTGATGGCTCGTTCAACGGAGTCGCCACCTTATTTTTGGGTAGAAAATAAGGAAAACCAGATGGGAAAGTGTCCTTCCACCAT